>JAZHYW010023270.1:0-73759 GCA_037355805.1 Ixodes ricinus | reverse complement strand
AAATCTTCTCCACCATCTTGGAACTGAACCGGAACCGAACCGAAAAAAAATATAACGGTAACCGGTTCAAAACGGTTCAAGGTATTTTTTTCTTTTTTGTTAATATCACAAAATGAATATATGGGAATAAAATGTTGCCAGCTGTATTTCTATCTACTGATCACATCGTCATATGCAGGATTGCAATGTGAAATAAATTGTGGGTTTTCGTAGCGCTTTTTTATTGGCACTATTATTAACAATCTGTCACGGTGTCACGTGACGTCATGGTGTCAAGACATGCTGTCAAGTAATGTCACGTGATTGCGTGACGTCACGTGACTCACTGCGTCAAGTCTATTTAATTTGAGGAAGTCACTAGATATATTAACCTTCTTGACAGCATGACGTCACATGACATCACGATTTCGCACCGAGAGTCACGTGACACTGTGACGTAAGCGATTTTCATAACCCCGAGTCGAGTGCTCGGGTTCATAACGATCAGCATCGCCAAACATTCGGGTAACGGCTCATGTCCAATTAAATATGATAGCCCAACTCTAACAATATCTCAAGGTCAGCCTAAGCTTTTGCTTTCCAAACCCCAGCGCATGACTATGATGAACACTGACGGTATATAATTAGCGTCAGATCACGTGGCCGCTTGTTCAGATTGCGGGTTCAGGAGGGGATCGACAGCTGTCTCTTTCCTTTATTATTTCTGCATCTGCTATGGCGCGGAGGGAAAACTAATGGATGTTTTCGCAAGCTATTAACTGCAAGTACAAAAAAATGTTGCACTACAAATTTTACATCATCGAGGCACCAAAACATTTGTTCGTTGTTGCTGAACTGCCTCGGAAAGATGTCCCCAAGAATAGAAGTATTGAAATGACTAAATGCGACTTATTAATATGACGTTACATAGAACAAGATTGTGTACGGGAGGGATACTTGAAAGGGAAAAAAAAGAGAAGATATTAGTGGCCTCAGAGGGACAGCCGAACGTTGGCAGTCGCTCTAAGTCTCACACGAGCGTCGTTCTCAAGTTATTCCCCAAGTTTCGACCACCTCTGTATTTTGTTTAAAGGAACCATTAAATGATTTTTATACATTCAATAAATACTACTTAGAATCACTCCCTAACGTTAATAACTGAATAAACTTGCCTCAGCTCTTCTTTCTAGGCAATGACAGTCGCCAAAAAAAAAAAATTAGAGAAATTTGAGCATCGTACATCCCCTCAACTCGGAGCCAGAAGCGGCCACGTGGCCTGGTGCCTATCCTATGCTGCCAACGTTAATCATACTCCCGCGCTGGGGTTGGAAAGGAAGAAAACGCGCACTGAGCTCCAGGCATTGTTAGAGTTTGGCTATTCTCATCACCGCAGAGGTTGGACACGAGCCACTACCCGAGTGTCCGCGCAGGCATTAAATTGTAACGAGCCGATGTCCAGTGCTCACGCAGTTCTCGAGTCGAATCCATGAGCCGCGTTCGACTGTCATACGCGGGTGGTTTCGATCCCACAATTACGTCGTCAAGCGTCGCGAAGGCAGGATTAAAAGAAATAGTCCCCTTTTACCGTCGCAATTTCACCGCAACAAAGAAGCTTCTGAATCAGTGGCGGGCCAGACTAGGTCCAGCACGCCTCTGAAAAGTCATGAACAATCAAACCCGATATCGTTTTATGACCCCTTTAAACTTCACGGCGGGCAAAATAAAAGCAATGGAGGGTGGCTGTTAACAAGTGACAAATATAATTGTCGAACTAACACACCCAAACGAATGAGGCAATTCCTCAGGAATACAATATATTCTCTAGAGGAGCAACAAAAAAAAATGCGTGTGTGTGTTTGTGTGTGTGTGTGTGGGGTGGGGGGGGGGGGCGCTAGTTTTAAAAACATACTGTGATGTCAAGGTTCCTCTTCCCCGCATCTTCCCTCCGCCTCTACTACCGCAGACCAAAAAGCGTGGCCCCGGAAACTACTTTGTTTGCAAAAACACTGTTGCCAAAAACCGCGTTTTCGTCGTGTCAGACGCTCGCGCCGCTTCTCACGACGATGCACTAAGAATAATAATGTGCCTTCCAAATACTTGGCTTTCACTGAGCGCGAAACTCCTGCAGCGTGCATTTTGCACCATTGAATTTTATTTTCTCAGCAAGAAGAAATCACAATGACCACCGGTATATAGTGTGATGACGTCACGTGCATACCATGTTGAACAGTTCAGCTTTCTGGTGAAATGCGATGTCGGCAGCGCTAGCAATAGATATCCTAATTGTAAAGTGGTGCAGTATTTATAGCAGTTTCGCGATGAAATACGGCAGCCTAGAGAAATGTTAGAGCGCATGACTGTTGAAGCCTATGTTGTAAAGTGAGGGCCCAATTCAAGTGCAGGTAAAACCGAATATAACATTAGCCTCACGACGCAGTATTTCGTGAAGTTTCGAGCTCATGCAAGCTGATGAAATATGATTTATATTAGGATTTTAAGAATCTTTGTCTGTCCTTCGCGCTATTTATGTATAATTTTTGATTGCATGCATCTTCATGCATCTCTTTTTGCAGTAAGGTGTACTGTAAGGGATTATTTAAAAAAATACCATTAATTATCTCTCTCTTTTTGCACATTTCATGTATTTGCCTTCCGATCTATCATGTGAGCGCAGTATCCTTTTTGGCGTACCCTGCAACCCGATGTTTCGCAACAAAAAACACGTTTACGCAGACTCCACAGCGTAGTTACGAGTATCGCCCTTCCGTGTCGGTCTCAAGCGGTTATTTGAACTTTATAACGTAAAATTTATAGATGATTATAAAAATATATTTATTTACTAACTGAAGAGGTTACAACATAAATAAAGGGCCTGAAGCAATGCCCACACATACACACGCACACACATACACACCAAATTATCTGAAAGGTGCTCTGCAAATCTTTTCCGGCGTTTTATCCTCGACAGGCACGTTGTAAGTGATTTGGGACAGCCTTACACACATTTATAATTTTGAAGCTAATTCAAATAACTATGTGTTCCTCACACATATAACTTCTCAAACATAGAGTCTATTATTGCCTCTTCTATGTGGTGAACATTACTTTTATGTGTCTGTGGGCTGGACAAAAACAAAGTACACAGGGGCGCGCGGCGGAACTATGACGATTACGAACGCAAGCCGTCAGAAAATGTCCAATTAAGTAGCAGCCATGTCGAGTAGAACATTAAATACTACTTCGCTTTACTTAACAAAAACAATCTTGGAGGACCCTTAGAGTGGAACGCGATAGCGTTAACGGGCCTCGTTCGCATCACCTTCTCATTCGCCGTGCAAGCGTGCCCCGCATGGCCTAGTCAGGACTCAGGAGCGTGTCTGACTCGCAACCGAAGGGTCGTGGGTTGGAACCCCGCCTAAAAGTTTTAAATTTATTTCTTTAAGGTAAAATAATTACTTTGTAAAGGGAAGTCATTTGAGACATACGACGACCTTTAATTCGCATTACATGTCATGTTTTAATCACTTTCATCCCACGCGTGACGTCACGTTTCGCGGGAGCATTGGGTGTTTGAAATTCCTGCGCGAGGGCATGTAGCTGTGGCGTATGACCCTATCGACGAATCAGGATTTTCCAGTGACGCACCGACATCGGCCTTTTTTGACATGAGCTCCCTAACGCTATCGCGTTAAAATCATCAATTAGCAAGGGTGACGCTCATTTGCAAATTAAATTGACTGGCATCTTGTCAAGAACAAACCTCAACAGCCAGGCTATGCCAGCTTATCCTGTATAAGAAAATGTTCACTTGGGCAAGCGCTATTTTGGGCCAAATTTGATCTGAGTGCAAAGGGGCGTATAGATTAAAGTGAACGATTTCGATTACTCCTTTCTGAATGATTAGTCTCATGCATCGCGGTGCTGAGTGTAAAAAAATTTTGGTTAGAAAAACAAGCATTGTCACTGCCGCTCGGTGTTTCTATAAAAAATAGACTGAAAGAAATTATCCTAAAAATTTCATGACATTTTGAAACTTTCATTGCTCTTAGATCAGTTGTGTCGTCCTTATATATAAATATATTGTGAAACGTATTTCTTAAAACACATTTTGTGACATATATGGCCACGAGGTGCCAATTTCATAATTTTATGCGATGTAATCAATTACCTTAGTTCAAGGACACAATCACGATTTAACTTCTAATATTGCTACACAAAGTTGTACCAATCACGGGTATTTTATGCGACCTACCACACTTCGCGACAACATTTTGATACCGTGTATAAATAGACCACCTTGAACTTTAGAATTTTACTTAAACAGGAACAAAGAAAGGTCAGGAAAAGACAGTATAGTTCTAAATTTTAAGCTGACCTATTTACAGGTGCGTACCAACAGGCTCAACCCTTTACTGTTGTACTTAAACATTATGATTCAGGTAAAATATTTGTGACTGGTCAACAAGGGGATGTTGAGTCGTATGAACACGACGTTATGTACATTAAAGCAGATTTTTTTTTTTTACTGTTGCGTCAAAATTAAATGCTTGAATTTTATATTTATTTGTACCTGAAAACAAAAAAGAAGCGCACGGACGATAGAAGCTATATAGTTAATCGGTTCACGGCGTAAATGGTGTCTATTGCCCGAACAACGCGGAAAATATATTCTCAGTTTAGCGGTTCAAACCGGTTCGAACCGGTTCGAACCGGTTTGAACCGTTATTTTTGCTCCCCGGAACTGAACCGGAACCGAACCGAAAGCCGTGAACCCGAACCCTAACCGAACCGATAAAAATTTCGGTTCGACACTCTGCTCATGAACAAGCCTTCACAAGCCCCTTTATACGCCTCTTTCGTTTAGCCTCGCACCCCGCCACGTTGTCTCCATATCCGGTATGACGTTCCGAAAAAAAAGCAAGAGATTACAACCCTGAATAAGTAGAAAAGTATAGAAGGGTCATAACAAGAACGACTGACGGTTGCAATTAAAATGTTAACACATCTACTGTCGAGGCGAGAAGAAAGAGATGTTTTCACGCATACCGGAAGTTCCAGAATTAAAGATGGCGGCACCCATGTAGAAAAGGTGCTAGTACTTGAGCGCCATCTATCCCCGTGCGAGTGAAGCGCGCTCGGTGCGCCGAACATAATGTGGTCGCCGCGCGAGGAGCAGAGAGTCACCTGAGATGTATTTCTTCCACCGTGGCCTTTACCGGGCGGCCGCACCAAGTTGCGTGCTGCGCCGCCATAAAAAACTTCTCTGGTGGCTTTATTTTTTCTTTAATTACGCTGCACGAGAGTTAATGGGAGCCTCGTTCCTTGATGACTCGCTCCAGGTAATGGAGCATAATTGATTGGTCCGGAGCGTTCCCGATTGCATCTGGGGGCTCTTCCGACTACACCGAGTTCTTGAACCTCTGTGCCGATTTTTCCTTCTCACAACTTGTCACCGAACCCACCCGAGTTACCAGTACAACGGCCAATATATTAGACCTTATTCTATCTACTGACCCAGATCTTGTCTCATCCATAACTTACTTACCGGGAATTAGCGATCACTCGATTTTGCACTTTTATTTGCAACTTCCAGCTTATTTTGAAAAGAAAACCACGAAACATTTTCTCGATTATGATAAAGCTAACTTCGATACCATTAATAGCGAACTAGCTGCTTTTCTCGATGAGTTCCTTTTTAATTTCTCACACCGCACAGTTGATACCAATTGGAATATGTTTAAAACCAAAGTAAGCTCTTTAATTACCTCTTTTATCCCATGTAGGCCTATCATTTCTAACCACTTATCGCCCTGGTTCAACAGATCTGTTAAGCGTCTTTCTAATAAAAAGAAACGTCTTTTCCGGACTGCCAAGCTTACTGGACTTCCTGAACGATGGGAAGCTTATAACGCAGCAGCTTGTTCCTATAAGACCGCTATCGCGGAGGCCAAGCGAACATTTTTTTCTGTAACCCTCCCCTCTATGCTAACTAATAGTCCTAAACAATTTTGGAATATGTATAGCGGGTCTAAAAATACTGTGCTTTCGCTGACATGTGATGATGGCGTGGTAGTTCCTAGTCAAAGTTGTGCTTCCGTTCTTAATGAATATTTTGTCAAAGAATTCGCTAGTGATGTTGTTCCTGTTTACCCTGGTACTTTCCCGAGATATGGTTTTTTTCAAATGGATCCACTTGTTTTTGACTATGACGGAATTATAAAACTTATTGATGATTTAAAACCATCTTCCTCCTGTGGCGTTGACAATATCACACCGAAATTTCTTAAGAGAACTAAAAATTACATTTCCATTTTTCTTTGCAAAATATTTCAACAATCTGTTAACCTTGGCGTTTTACCAGACGACTGGAAAATTGGGAAGGTGATTCCGCTTCACAAATCAGGCAGTAAACATAACCCTTCCAATTATCGACCCATTTCCCTTATCAGTACTCCCTGCAAAATTTTAGAGCACGTAATTTACTCACATCTTGCTAACTTTCTTGACTCAAATTCTTTTTTTACTGCATCACAACACGGTTTTCGCAAATCACTGTCCTGCGAAACCCAGCTTATCACTTTCACTAATGACCTACTTTCCATCCTCGACCGTGGTTCCCAGGTTGATTGCGTCTTTCTTGATTTCTGTAAGGCATTCGATAAAGTCTCTCACAAACTTTTACTTTTCAAGCTCAGTCACTTGCATGTAGATCCTAATATTTTGTCTTGGATTGAATGTTTTCTTACTAATCGTTCTCAGTTTGTGTATACTAATGATGCTAACTCTTCTCTAAGTCCAGTCACTTCCGGTGTCCCCCAAGGGTCCGTTCTGGGGCCCTTATTGTTTCTTATTTACATTAACGACTTACCTACGTGTGTATCCTCTTCTATTAGCTTATTTGCCGACGACTGTGTGATATATCGTGAAGTTACTAATGAATCCGATTCACTCCTCCTCCAAAATGATTTGTGTGCTGTATCCCAATGGTGTGAATTGTGGCAGATGTCCCTTAACATTAACAAGTGCAAGTCTATGAGAGTTTCTCGTCGTCACACGGTTCTTCCACCTCTCTCAATTTGTAACACTCAACTTCAGTCTGTGACCTGTTACAAATACCTGGGTGTCCATATTACCTATAACATGTCATGGAAAACCCACATTGACCACATTATTGCTAACGCTAACTCTATGCTCGGTTTTTTAAAAAGGAATTTCACACTGGCCCCCGTTTCTTTGAAATTACTGCTTTATAACTCCCTGGTCCGGTCTAAATTAGAATACGCTGCTGCAATCTGGGATCCCGGTCACTCGACACTTATAACTAACCTGGAAGCCATGCAAAATCGCGGAGCTCGTTTCATACTTTCTAACTATCATCGTACAGCAAGCGTTTCCTCCATGAAACTCAGTCTCTCCCTACCCTCCCTCTCTTTACGTCGCAAAATATCGCGCTTGTGCCTCTTTTACAAGATCTATCATTCTAACACGTCATTGAAAGATAAACTATTCCTTGAGCCCCTTTCATTTCTCCGCGTTTTGATCATCCATTCAAAGTTGGTGTCCCTCATTGTAACACATCAGCCTTTTTGAACGCGTTTATTCCAAAAACATCTCTTGAGTGGAACCACCTTCCCGCTTCGTTTGTTAATATGCCTTCAATTGATTTATTTAAAAAAGCCTTATCTGCTCACCTCTTGTCGTGATTGTCCTTTTTGTTTATTTTTTTGACCAGAGTGCTGTGTTTCGAGCTGTTGATGTTTATTCTCGGCTGTGTTTGCTCTCTTATTGTACCCTTTTTTTCATTTTTTGGTTGCCCCACCCCCTCTGTAATGCCTTTTGGCCCTGAGTGGTATTGTAATAAATAATAAATAAATAAATAAATAAATCCATCAGAAATTTGTTTCACTTTGGAGAGGGGATTTTAGGTGCCGTTTGGCCAATTTTTTGCGTGATTTCAAAACTTATGACGTCGGTTCGCTCCATGGGACAGTTAACGCTTTCGCATTAAGAGGGACGCACACAACATTCCGAGACGTTGTTGTGTACGTCCTTTTTGTTTCCGTGTCTCCGGTTTTATTCGTAGACTGCGAGATCTCCCAGCGTACTCGCTTCTCGATGTCTACCTGCTTCCTTCGCGTAACTGTGCGTGCTTCTGTTGTGCTTCAGCTGATACAATAATTTATAATTCTGCTGTGCGTGCTTATTGCATTCAAATTGAACTATTGGATTTACTACGTTAATGACTCGAATACAATGTGCTCGCAAACTTGCGTCTGTTTGTATAGCCCTTCTAAACCTGCATTTTAAGCGTGTTTAAGTAAAGTACATATCATACTATTAAGGCCGGAAAAAATTACTGCGGAATGCATTATATTGATTTGTGCAGTGCTTACATCTATGGTTCGGTACACTGAATGCAACCACGGTTGTGAGGCGGGAACGTAGTTCCACCAACTTTGAATTTCGTCATAATGGCGTAATTTGCGAAGACAACGAAGTTGTTTGGAGTTTTCATATTTTAATCCAGCCTGCCGACGTTGCTCCAACATTTCATCTCTAGGTTTTCATGCGGCGTCAGAGGTAACCTGATATCGTGTAAGAAAATATAATGAATATTTGTCTAGTCTAACTGAAACTTCGAAGGCTTTCTAGCAAAGGATATCTTTCATATAATGCATAAAATACACTAATTTAATTATTAAACTAATATATCAACATTAAGTCCAAACATTGCTTTATGACGATGTTTTATTGGCACGTTTCTTTTTTAGCACTGTTTGTAGGCAGTAGCTTGGGCTCCAATTCTTTGCTTGACGGGAATATCTTGCATTCGGTCGCCCGTGATGGATGAAGATGTGCTCCGGTTTCTGTAAGGAGAAAATAATAAATGTTTGTTACCGTACAGTCACAATAGATTGTTCTGGTGGTACTCGATCTCCTAGGTAAAGTAGGTAACCCTACCGCGCAGATTTCCTTGCCTCGCGCTCTTTTTCCTTGTCCTCTTTCTTGTTTTACTTTTTCGTCACTGCGAAATACCTTTTCAGTATTCAAGTCTTGTTTCTAGAATATTTACGAGCTCACGGGCGTTACCTTTCAGAATGTCTTCTCCAACGCACGTGCTTTCTCGCCACTGAAACACTTGTTGATATAGAACATGCAGTCACAACCTCCTGCTATGTTCTCGAATGGAAGGAAGACATCGAAGTGCAGAGTGTTTCTCCGCATCTCAACAAAAATAAGAACACACAATTATGCATTACAATACGCGACTAACCGAGATGATTAGGACTGATACCAGATCGTAGTAGAAGGTCTCGCGCTTTTTAAAGCTGTAGAGTATAAACTATATTAAAAAGAAGAAATCTCTTCTTCGCGTCGCCAATCTTTTTCTACGGAGCAGTGGAGCGAGCCTCGAGCTAGCGCAGTAGCTCTCCTCTGCGGAATATTAGCCGCCACGTACGCGGTCACAGCTCAGGGACTCGCTACGCGTTTATCACCTGAGTGATTAGTACTTGATAGGTGTATAGTCATTTGAAAATGCGGTTTCGCCTTCTATGCAAACTTGAAGTCGGCAGGCTTTACGACTCGAAATGCGTACTCGCGATGAACTTACACTTCTTATAGAAGCCACCATAGCCAAGACCACCGAGGCCGTAGCCGTAGCCGAGACCCAATCCGTAGCCGTAGAGACCGTGTCCGTAGCCGTAGGTGAAAGCCGGGGCGTGGGCGTACGTGGTCAGGGGGCCGCATGGTAGGTGGCGACTGCGGGAGCGGCCACGGAGTAGCTGGAGTAGCCAGGGTAGCCCAGGTAGCCGGCGAAGGCGCAGGTGGCAAGGGCCAGGATGAGAACGCAACGGAACTGCGAAACAAAATGTATATAAAAAACATTTTTTTCTTGTTTTTCTGGGCAGCGTTTTTAGGAAGACGACTGAGTAAGTTTGATGTTTGGAGCGTCATTCGTTGTGTGTATTTGGCTTGCGTCCATGTAACTAGCGGGACCTTACGAAAGAGCGTCTCGCGAAACAGGCCACACCACCGCAGATTTTAGCAGACTTACGAACCGCAAAATGTTTCTTAAATTAGTATGTTCAGAGTAGGACCAGATTGCTAACGTAGATACTAATATATGTAAAGCTAAACAAAAACGAGTGAGAAGGACATCCCTGTAGAGGCTTTCAGTTCAAAACAACATGTCTGTACATATCTGTCTTCGTCCCTCTTTTTTGTTGAGCTTTCATTATCTTAGTAGGATCTACAACTAAATTTATAAAACAAATAAAATATAAGGAATAACTAAAAGGATAAAAACGTACACGTTTTTCCGCTGCGTACTCTGTGTCTTAATGTCATCCGTAGGATTTAGGTCAATTTTACTTTTGCTTTTTGGAACTAATTTTAATTATGTCAAACTATTTGGCGTAAGCAAGGGTACTTCTCGAAATATTGAACGGCTGCCTGCGGCAATATAAACATGACGCGGCTACTAATTTGGCATTGAATTGGCATCATCGCGTATGAATAGTAAAGTTATTATTAATGAAAATGCTTTAAAAAGAGAATCGTTGGTAGTGTGCAGTCGTGTAAATTACGTACCACATTAATGCATGATTGTATAGGGTGGAACAGCTTATACTATTTTGACTAAATGTGTTCGCTTTAAAAAATCTTAACTTTATTGTTTACACTGCGCTGTTTCGCCCAACAATATATTGTGGTGTCGAAACGTTACCTGCACTTCATAATTTAAGAAAAATATTCCTCTTTCAATGACAAGTAATTGGCACTTCGCTTGTTCCGCAAAAGCCATCTGACCTCTTCAGTGTTCCATATAGCTTCTGATAAGCTGTTGGTTAAGGGCCTAGGACAAGACTACATAAGATTATAAACGCCAACTACTAACTGTAATTTTTTTTTTCAAATACTGTTTTATGCAAACAGACAGTAGTTGCCGATGAAAAGCTAAAACACAAAAAAGCTAAAAGCCAAAGTACATTTCCGGCTTTAACATTGGCCGCGCAGGCCATATATCTTTACTAATTTCATGCAAACAAAATGTAGACTGCAAAATCTCACCATGATTCTTGATACTAGGTGAACCGAGCTGGATCCAACTTGTAAAGAGCCTAACCAGCTGGCTCTTTTATACCCGAATTTCAAAAGTCACGTGGGACGGTAATGACCAATAGCCATAATACGGTGCCCTCCCCCTCCCCATAAAACAACAAAAATAGTTTACATGTAAATAAAACAGAGCCACTACAAACCGAGTGCGCTCCATGGGAAGCTTGGGTGGGGTGGGGTGGTTTGGAGGGGCGTTGAGAAATGAGGCCTCCTTCATAACCTTGAAATCAGAAAGCAATACCTTAGCCGCGAAACCAGCTTTTCCGTGCATTCCAGACGGAAATCATAAACTCAAAGAAGCTTCGCCACTGGAAGCTGGGAAGCGTGACTTATGTAATACGCGTTTTGCTGCTTGTCCGTTTGAGCGATAGGTTCCCGGGTTCCACCCTGCGGAGCGCCGCCCGCCGCTCGCACGTGCGCTGCCTTTCTCGGGACCTCTTGAGTTTTACTCGGCGAAGAGGAGTCCTTGACTGCAGCTGCTGCTGCTTCGGAGGAGGATACCAGTTCCTTGAACTTTGCACAATTTCGATCCGGGTGGTATCAAACGCAAGGTGAGGTTGCGCCCACTGGACTGTGCAATTAAAAGTTGTTCAGTTAAGGGTTGCGCGTGTACCCGCTTTATAAATTAGGTTGAAACCGTGTTTTGCGATGTTTGAGTTCGTGGTCACGCCATGATGTCAGCTTTGGCGTAAACAGAAAGCTTTTAAAGTTGAATTTCAGTTTGTTTTTTTGTTTTTCGGAATCTTTTATGAGCGACGTACGAAGAAAGATTAAGCCGTCTACTTCTGGGTGATTGGGTCTGTCCCGTACAAAACAGAACAAAACAAATACGTTTTTCATAGAATATTTGTAGCTGGGATACTTAACATTACATGTTTCGCGATGATATCGCATTCTTTTAACTGTGAAAAACGCGCATCTTAAAAGAGTTTGTTTCTCGAATTAGTCACTTGTATAGAACCTGCTTAGAGAGGTGTACATATGTTGTAGGAAGTAGTTCGGGTTTTTAATTTGTTTTCATTATTATCTTTTAAAAAAACCAGAGGTAATTGTGCGGTTTATATCCGCAATTTTACAACGCATCGTCAAAAAACAGTCTGTGGCTTTTGTAGAAATAGAGGGCGAGCCCGCAGTGTTAGCACTTGAGGAACCCATTTACACACACACACACATACACACACACGCACACACACACGCGCGCACACGCAGTTACTCACGCACACACGCACGCACGCGCGTTCGCACGCACGCAGTGAGTTTAGCATCGTATAAGTGTTTGTCAAAAATATGAACCTTCAAAATGTTTCTTCCGCTAAAATGATAGTTTAAAGATGAAGCATATTTCTAACCTGAACATTGGCGGTGCGTTCAAAATGTGTTGTTGTGTGCCTGTGCACGACTCATAACCATTAAAAAAATTACTTCGTCTTCTTATATTAAGTTCCGCGGGTACCAAACTGGAACTATACCTTTCTACAACAAATTCAAGCGCTAAATATTCAAGGCTGACTAAATGACGGAATGACTCGGAACAATATGCTAAAATCAATGTGTCCGTGGAGTTGACAAATGGATTGTGCGAGGCAGAAACGATATTGGCCTTCATTTTGTCAAATCAATCTGAATCCCATTGGGTTCGCTGGTAGTTTTCCCATATATTAAATTAAATAAAATAAAAAAAATTAGAACTACGAACAGTGACCTTATAAAGAGCAGCACAAACAGTCATGGCGCTTCTTCTTTCTCTTTACATGATAACCTATTTATTTAGTTTGAACGTTGTGCACACAATAAAGAAACAACCAAGACACAACGCAAACTACTTTAAAGCAGTCAAACAAACTTTTGCGTATACGCACCCAGGGTGATGACTACACATCTGCGCATTATGAAAACATATTTCTCCATGTGTGCATAGATAAAACACTTCAATTGTTATTTTATCCTAACTTGCATAGATTCTGGTAAGTGCAGCTTTTTTTGCCGAGAGCATTAACGCTCATATTATATTAAATAAAAAGTACAACCACATCGTATTTTCGTACTGCTACAAAAAACAACAGTCTTTGATGTTGCTCCTTCTCCAAAGCATGTCATCGATGACAGGTGAGTGTATTAGTATAGCCTTATGCTCAGCGTCGGCGTGAAAACTGCTTTTAAGGTGTAAACATATCTTCTGCCTCGTAATACGCCGAGCTCTCTCGTAGATTGCCCACTGATTGACTCTTCCAAATACTTTGAGGCAAAGGAGACAGGCAGGAATTCCATGGCGCGTACTCAGCGCCCGACACTCGGTCACCGCCCAATAACAACATTAGCGGTGAAGACCCCACATGCGAAAGTTTCAAAACTTACTGTTACCTCATTTAAAAGTTACTAGCGATTTCGGGAATTGCGGTCCGTTGCAGTTATCAGACGCCATTCATCTCCAGTTTTTCTCTTACTTCCATAGCCGTCATTTTTTTTTTTTCGTAGTCTGTTTTTTCTTTCGTCGCTGATAATTCTTGAATGGGAAATTTCGAAATTTCGGGAAGGGGTCCCGACTGCTAATACCGCATTTGGGCGAATACTGAGCGTTTGACAATATAATATATTTATATATATATATACGTATAAATATATATATATATATATATATATATATATATATATATATATATATATATATATATATTTTTTTTTACAACCGGCAGTTTTGATTACGTTTGAAAACGAGAAAGGTGTCTCAACGGCACCACCTGACAATGACACAAGTGTGTCAAAGGTTCGCTCGTATTTCTGAAAAAAAATTGCGAGATGTGCAACATGACAGGGGCTTGAGAAACGGTCCCTATTGGCACATGCAGCCGTGCTAGCGTGGCAGTCCTAAACCAGCAGAGCCCCGGCCGGAGACGCGCGAAGCGCGTACAAAAGTTCGGCTCCCTTTTTTGTTCAGAGATTTCTTTCTCTCTCTTCCAGCGCTGTTTAGATGCGACAGAAGTGCTTAAAATTAGTCACGTGCTGTCGTCTGTAAGCTGTTACCCTCTCTGTTAGATTTTTACTACGACTAAAAAAACCACGAACGTTATCCCTACCATGAAGTTAAAGAAAGCAAATGATTCGATACTGTGGATATTGCAGCGACAATGAGAGTTAATATTGTAATTTTCAAAGTTGAAAGACAGCAGTCGGAACACAGCATGGCTCAAAGGGCAAATTCTGTCAATATATTTGAATTTGGGATTACGACTGTTTTCAGCTAAAGGAGTGTCCTTCAATTGCAAGGTATTATTTTTTTCTCGCTATAGCGTGTACCGTAAGATACCGGGGGAGCGCCCCCCCCCCCCCCCCCCCCCACACACACACACATTTTGAATAAAAACTGCGTTAATATGGATATGGGCGCTTGTCTGGTTTCGGGCGTCTAAGGCAAAACCGAAACTATCTGCTAGAGGGATGGCAAGCAACACTGGTCATCAGCCGTGCAGCCGAGACGTGACGTCACCGTGGTGCTGCGCTACACGGTACAACCAGTCAACCGCAGCTCCACCGCGACGGGACGCCAAGGGGCTGCTCCGCCAGGGTTCCTAGACTAAAAGCTGACCAGCTTGCGGCCCGCTATAGAGCAGCGGGTCGCATCTTTCAAATCGGTTTTAGTGGAGTACGCGGCTCCACCTCGACGTAATATTTCGGCTGTGATCATATTTTCTGCAACTAAAGCGAAACAGTCTGTTTTCGTTCTGACCGGAGTTGCTTTCTAAGGAAAGGAATAAACTTTGCCTATAAAAAGGAGCTCGGCGAATTACTGATAGTCAAATATTTGCCTCAAAATTGGCTCAACACATTTGTAGAGATATTTACACTAGTACTAGTAACCCATATTACAAGTTACATTTTTTTTCTTGGAAACATATTGAAGCTTGAAAGTTTGTCGGAGAGGCCGATTGCCTCGGTAGGAGGGCAATCGGTACCAGCTGCCCTTATAACCCCATAAAAAGAAGTATTTGAGTTCCAACGTTTAAATACTTTTTTTTACTGCTTGCTCGACTTTCAACTCGTGACGTAGCCAACGTTATCAGATTAGCCCTGTTACGGAACTGTTCATAGACGCTGCATGCACGAACAGTACCCCCCCCCCCCTCACTCACCACGACTCGCCCGGCGTCGCTCGACGCGCCGCCGGACGGCTGCTTTGGTAACTGAATTGGGACACGTTCGTTTTAACGTTACTAGACGCGTAAAAAGCAACCGGAAAAAACTCTTTTTGTAGTAAATTTTATTGGAGTTTAGTACGAAACGGGGGGCGCGTGATGTTTTCTGAAATTTTTAGTTTGCAAGGTTTTGAGCATAATTAATATTGGTTTTATACAACCATGCCTCAGCGGTGATTTCCAATAGCGCGTCCCGACCCAGGTGCATCTTAACATCGGTGGTATCTCGCGACGCGTTCGCTGGGGATGGGGGGGGGGGTGGCACCTCTGTAACCTCTTCCACCGTATCTCTTTCGGCTCCGAAATGGCCGATTGAAGCTAAAATAGGTGTTACGTGCAGTTCCTCGAGTGACCGCTGCGGGGGAGAAATGGCAGCGTTGTGATGGCCATTGGGCGCTTCTCTTTGGAACGCACAGTTGTGAAACGAAAATATAGGTGGCGCTTCGAACGACGCCAGCGGATTGAAGTGAGTGAGGGGGGTACCCCCTCCGTGGGAGTTCCACAACTGAGGTAATCTAATAACGTTGGACGTAGCATAATATGTGACGTCACCCCACTGTGCTGCGCGGGAAAATTTGAATTTTTCTTCTGACATCATCTTCGATCTGCGGGTTTCTCAGTAGCAATTCTGGATATAGAGATAATAATTAGCATGGCGGGGTTACTAATGCCCGAGTACTTTAAAAATAACATTAGATTAAAAAAAAACACCCCACCAAAAAAAAAACAATCTTTATGACGCTATTTCTACTCCGCGAGCGTTGAACGCGAAAAGTGTGGTTGCGGAAGCGGCCGGGGGCACTTCATTGAACGCCCGGGCAAATGAGTGACATTTTGGCCAGGGGGAATTGCAGCTGGTCTAGTTTCTCGTTCGGACTGGATTTTTCTTCGTGATGGTTAGAGTCTGCAAACTTAATCGTAAAAAATAAAAACGTTTGTATAAAACCGGAATGAGTCTAAGAAGGAAAAAATTAAAGACGTTTACACACTTCCCGTAATGCCGAACTAGAGCGTACCTCTTGAGGAGGAGGAAGGGAGGGTAAGGAGGGAAGGATACGGGGGAAACGCGCGGGTCACGAGTGAGACCCGCAAGTTGCATTATGGGACATTTCGGCGTAACCGCGCGTTGCATTGTGGGACGTTTCACATAATGCACCGCGCGGTTATGCCGACGCCGACGCCGACGCCGCTCAAGCCGGAAACGGGCGCCAAAGAACTGCGCGCTAAAAAGAATAAACAGAAAATCGTTGCGGAAATATTTGACTCTGTTCTTTTTAAGTTACTCATAGCCTCAATGAATAGCGTGTCACTTAATTAACATTCGTCGACCCGTAAGCTGCGACTAGCGCGCATCCGCAAGTTATATTGAAAATATTAGTCAGGACTGCAACCCAGGAGAAAGTGTGCCGTAATCGCAGCTGATTTCATGGCAACCACCATAGCCGTGGTTAAAGACTTATCCGCTATTGCCGGGTAATGTCTTTTTTATTGGTTTCTTTCACGTTCGTTCGAATTCCGAATCACAAGTGCATAGTTTAAGCAATAATTCACCTTCGGAAGTTTGTATATGTATTCTTTGTGTCTCCTTAGTACTTGCAGTAGAGCCTCGGTTAGATACAGGATAGCAACAAAAACTGAGTTGGAAACTGCTCTAGTCGAAGCACCAGTGCAAGCACTAAGGAGATACAAAGAATAAGCATAAATGCTTCCGAAGGTGAATTAGTGTATAACCATTGCTTTTGCGCGTTACAATAAAAAAAGAAACACATGTAAGAAAGCAATAAAAAGACATGCCCCTCGGAGGACTTGAACATACAACTACGCGTATGTTGCCTCTAGAAGGCGACAACCCATATCCCATCCAGCAACTATGCAGGCGTTTTTCACGGTTGTTTAGGACATACATAAACATATTTCGCCGATGTAGGCTTAGAACCTTTCTTTGTTGTTGTTTTCGTTATTCTTCGCTTATTACAACCTTTCTCTGCCTACACTTTACGAGTCGCTCCTAAAGTACGCATTGACGGTTTATTTCGGTGCCATTTCCCAGCCTGCTCGACAGTTGTTTCGGACAGCGAATATCGCATTTTCGTGGCAGAAATTTTTGTGGCCGAACCGAGGACACGTTTTGGCACACGTCATATGAAGCTCAGAGCGATCGTATCCTTAACGATTAAAGATACAAAACGCTTCCTTAAAGCTCTCTAGCCATGCCAAATAACGGATCATGGACCACGACATGATAAGCAACACCCCCTTTTTTATGTTGTCGATGACTATAACAGAGAGTGTGCAGTAGAATGGCACGGAAAGAATAAGAAAAAAAGAAAAGAAAGGACTGTGTGGCTGATGTTCGTTAGAGTCTGTAGGGTAACTCGCGGTATCGTCAAGTAACTAGTCGTTGACGAAATGGGTGAAAACCCTTTCGAACGAATTAAGGAAAGAAGGCGAGAAAAACTTTAATACATTTCATTACGAAACTCGGAAGTTATCAAAATATGTAATGATTTCCGGCCTTGAAAACCACCATTATAGGGAGAGGATTAACATACTAAGCTGTTTCTTTCATGTCACGTTGAACTTGCGATTAGAAAGGAAAGCAGATATAACATGACTAAGTAAAATCACGTTTTAAGAAAAAAATGAAATCAAAATCTCTGGCTTGCAGTCGTCGCTTGATAATACGGAAGATTCAGAATCATGTTTTATTCGTGAACAAGAAGACACATCCAGCCAAACTCTGGAAGTTGAAAAGCTCGCCAGCCGCCATGAAATTTCTATTTCCAGTTCGCGTGTCTTCTGGGGCACTTTTGGCTCCTAGAAAAAAAAAAGAAGCCAAAATAAGTGTGAAACGTAATTTTCGTGCGTACACACATTTGGATCAAAATTCAAATGTAGCTGTGACTCAATGTGTAGAAATTGATTACCATCTAGCCATAGTAGATAACCTATCTTGCCCAGATTACCCTTGATTTAAAACATTTAATCGCCAAAAGGAACTTGAAACCAAAATATGGGAAATAATTTTGCATTCAGTGAATCCAACATCACTTAGATAAGAATTCCTAATTGTTTTGCCTCACTCAAGAAGGCTATCGCAGGGCACAGATCGGACGCGACTGCTGCATTTGCGTTATTCCTTGTAATCTCACCGATTGGACGCGATTTGAAGTCGAATGCTGACGAAGAGCTCTCGTTTGATCTGACGTTGTCCATCTCCAGAGATGCAGGAAACTTTAGCACTAAGGCTTTTTAATAATATTGTGTTGGTGGATATTGTGAGCAATAAGATATGCGCTCCTCGAAATACAAAACACTGTTCTTGATACTAAAAGAAAAGAAAGAAACGATGAAGCTTACACGAGTCTACCAATATCTCAGACCGCCCCAACCATAGCCCAAACCGTAGGCGCCGTAGCCGTATCCAAGACCATGACCGTAGCCCCAAGCTGGAACATGGGAAACTGCCCCGTAGCCAGAGAAGGGGTGGCACGGTAGGAGAAGCTAGTACGAGCTGGGAAGCCGAGGTAGCCGGCGAGGGCGCAGGTGGCCAGGGCCAGGATGAGGAAGGTTCGAAGCTGAAAGCAATTCGAGTAGTATATTCAGTGTAACGAAGCATTTGCGTGAAAACATATAAATAGTTTTGAACACACTTTTTTGTTATAAATAGTGGAAGTTTCAGTGTGAACTGGAATCATTTTTATGTTGTTTGAAATAACCAGACTCGATCTAAAATGGGCCGTAAAAATCGGCGCCAGCACGTCGCGATCTCAACGTATCGTCAAAGTTTTATTTCACAGGTCGGGTTTATCTTCTGAAATTAGAAGGCAGTGCTCCTTTTCTGTAAAAAGTAGGGCCAAAAAACTTGCCAGGGTCAACGGCGGACGGCAAGGCAGACGACCGCGTCAAGTGGCGAGGCGGGTTTGGAGCAAGTATTCATAGATGGAGTCGGAGGCAGCGTCGGAAGGTGTAGTCGAACAGCGAAAGAACGCAGATGGCACGCAGACGAAATCTGTCGGTATTTATTTTTAAACCAAAGCTACATTACAAAAATATTATGTTCCTAATAAAATACCACCGCGTCGCGAGCAGTCTCGACTATAGTTCCTGTATAGGCCAGAGTTGCGCGTTCATCCCCGTAATGCCACCTTTCCTGCACGGCATGTTGATCCTGCTTCTCACGTGACTGAATTCGGCGAATAGCGGCGCCGGGCGTTCGAGGCGCGCGGCGCTCTCACCCCCAACTTTTCTCCACGAAACCCCAACCCCCGAGAGCCAGTGACAAACGCGCCAGGTGCGCATCCACTATTGGCCCTCTCTTCCCCCCCCCCCTCCCTATCTTATTCACAACGCTTACACACACACAGAAGTAGGAGAACGTACGCCGGGGCTCCTGCAACGTCTACTTTCCTGCACGCCATTTGATCCTGCTCCTCACGTGATAGGATCTCTGGGAATAGCGGCGCGGCCGCACGTGGAAAACAGACGCGCAACTCTGGCTGCCGTAGGGCGTCAAGCCTCTGTGGTGGCGCTGTTGTCGCCACGGCGCATGCGCAGTACCTTCCCTCACGCGAATCTGATTTCTGCGTACGCGCAGTGCCCACACCTGGTGTGGGCAAACGCGAGATTGTTTGTAAACAGCGAGTCGGTCTTTACAGGAACTCTAGTCTCGATGTGGGGATGGCGCCATCTATCAATATGTGCCCTAAACGCGTCCCGCCAATGGATCGTGTGCGTGGCGGTCCGCCGTTGATCTCCGCAAGTTTTGGCCCTATTTCTTACAGAAAGGGAGCTGCGCTCTGTAATTCTATAAGATAAAACCGACCTGTGAAATACACATTTGTCGAAAAGTTTCGATTGCAACGTCAGGCGCCTATTTTTACGGCCCATTTTAGATCAAGCCTGGTTATTTTCAGACTCTCACTACATCTTCGGTCCCAAACGGAAAGAATTCACACTATATTTGCTTTAAAAAAAATACTTGCTTTAGGCTTGTGTTTTTCCTATCGGAATGAGCAAAATCCATATCCGGGATTGACAAGTACGAATACAGTAAGTAAGTGATTTTTGTTTTAATTTTAGTTTTGAAGAACTTTTAGTTTTACTTGATGACCTCTTTAAAGTACCACTAATAATTCAAAACAATTAGTTCACGTCTCTAGTAAAAATTCGATTTTATGACAGTATATCTTAAATGATCTTGGCTAATGAAGGGAATATTCTCAAAAGTGTATTTCGTGGTATAGTTTTAGTTTGAACTAACCTAACGTTTTCTTCTCAACGCTGTTTTAAAAACATTTAAAGAGACGCAGCTAGGTATATAAAAAGTATAACAAGCAGCCTCTATAATAGATCAACCGCTTGTTCCTTTGAAGCTCATATTTCTACTCAAAAAGTGAAGTTCAACTTAAAAAAAAAATTTGTTTTCAGCGAATCAGCAAAATTATGGATTCCAGTATATGTTAAATATGACAATTTATTTAATAAGCATCAGAATACTGGAAGCTAGAAAGTTGTGAGCCACCACAGTTAATTTATTCTCATTACAACAAAAAAAAGTTGAAATATTCGCCAAGGAAATCAAGATTCAGGCACCTACCATGATTGGATGTTAAGTCGGCCGAGATGGTCACAGTAATGGAGCGCTTAACCCTCCGGCCCCTTTTATAGGGACCTCTAACGTGGTGACCTTGGAACCCTTAACTAAACAAGCAGTATGTTGACATTTCGTCCGCGCTAAATTTGGTGTCAGCAAGGGCGGAATGAAATTTCTAGGATATCGACATTAGAATCAAACTTGAACTTCTGAGGTGCACGTTTCATCGCTGAAAATATCTCGCTAGTCCTTGAGTCTGGAATTAGTAGACGTTAACTTTAACTCGGCCACCATGTGGAGTTTACGTCTGGCGTATATTTTCGATTACTGTTGCTTTACAACCTGCTGTGCTCGCAATTGGATATTTTTATTGGGCTTCACGCAATTGAGTTTTATGATCACCAGATATGTGGAACTCTCCACTTGCTAACGGTTAAGCTCTTCGAACTACACTTTTTTTTTATTAAAACAATGTTTACGAAACCGTGTTCTATACTTGGTCAGTATGCAGGTATAATATATGTTTACTGCTTGTTAACGTTGTCTACAGCTGAAGCGTGCTTGGGTCCATAGGGAATCGTTTATGACTGATGTACGAAGAAACATTAAGCCGTTCATTTCTCGGTGATTGAGTCTGTCCCATACGAAACAGAACAAAACAAATACGTTTTTCATGAAATATTTGTAGCTGGGAAACTTAATATTAGATGTTTCACGATGATATCGGAATTTGTTAGCTGTGAAAAACGCGCATCTTAATAGAGTTCGTTTCTCGAATTAGTCGATTCCATAGAACCCGCTTAGAGAGGTGTAAATGTATTGTAGGAAGTAGTTCGTTTTTAATTTGTTTGGTTACTATCTTTTAAAAACCTGAGGTAAATGTGCGGTTTCTATCAGCAATTCTATAGCGCATCGTTAAAAAGCAGTCTGTTACTTTTGTAGAAATAAAAGGCGAGCCCGCAGTCTTAGCACTTGAGCACACACATTTAAAACACACACACACACACACACACACACACACACACACACGCAGACACACACAATGAGTTTAGCATCGTATAAGTGTTTGTAAGAAATATGCAACCCTAAATTTTCTCTTTGCGCTAAAATGATGGTATTGAGACGCTTCGTCTCAATACCATCATTTTGAATATGCTTCATATTTCAAAACGGAAGATTGGCGGCGCGTTCAAAATCTGTTGTTGTGTGCCTGCGCACGACTCATAACCATTAAAAAAATTACTTCGTCTTCTTATATTAAGCTCTGCGGGTACCAAACTGCAACAATACCTTTCTACAACAAATTCAAGCGTTAAATATTCAAGGCTGACTAAATGACGGAATGACTCGGAACAATATGCTAAAATCAACGTGCCCGCGGAATTGACAAATGGATTGTGCGAGGGAGAAAATATATTGGCCTTTATTTTGTTAAATCAATGTAAATCCCATTGAGCTCGCTGGTTGTTTTCCCATATATTAAATTGAATAAAAGAAAAAAAAAATAGAACTACGAACAGTGGCCTTATAAAGAGCGGCACACACAATCATGGCGCATTTTTCTTTCTCTTTAGGTGATAACCTATTTATTTTGTTGGAACGTTGTGCTCACAATCAAGAAACAATCAAGACACAACGCAAACTACTTTAAAGCAGCCAAAACAAACTTTTGCGTATACGCACCCAGGGTGATGACTACACATCTGCGCATTATGAAAACATATTTCTCCATGTGTGCGTAGATGAATCACTTCAATTGTTATTTCATCCTAACTTGTATTAATTATGGTAACTGACAACTTTTTTTTGCGCAGAGCATTAACGCTCATATTATAGTAAATAAAAAGAACAACCACATAATATTTTCGCACTGATACAAGAAACAACTGCCTTTGATATTGCTGCTTCTCTAAAGCATGACATCGCTGACAGCTGAGTGTATTAGTATAGCCTTATGCTCTGTGTCACCGCGAAAACTGCTTTTGAGGTCTAGACATATTTTCTGCCTCATAATACGCCGAGCTCTCTCGTAGATTTCCCACTAATTGACTCTTCCAAATACTTTGCGGCAAAGGAGACAGACAGGAATTCCTTGGCGCGTACTCGGTGCCGGACGTTCGGTCACCCCACATGCGAAATTTTCAGAACTTACTGTTACCTCATTCAGAAGTTACTGGCGATTTCGGGAATCGGGGTTCGTTGCAGTTAGCAGACGCCATTCATCTCCAACACTGCATTTGGACCAATACTGAGCGTTTGACTATGCGTAGTTTTCAATTTACGTAAAAAAGCATATATATTTTTTATATATATAATTGGCAGTTTGGATTACGTTGGAAAACGATAGAGGTGTCTGAACGGGCACCGCCTCGCAACGAGACGAGTGTGTCGAAAATTCGCTCGCATTTCTGAAAAAACGCCGCGAGGTGCGCTACACGACAGGGGCTCGAAGAACGGTCCCAACTGGCGCACGCAGCCGCGCCTGCGCGGCAGTCCTAAACCAGCGGTGCCCCATGCCGGAGACGCGACGAAATCCTTACAAAAGTTCAGCCCCATTTTTTGTTCAGAGATCTCTCTCTCTCTCCCTTCCACCGCTGTCTGGAGACGACAGAAGTGCTTAAAATTTGTCACGTGCTGTCGTCTGTACGCTGTTACCCTCTCTGTTAGATTTTTAGCACGACTAAAAAACAACGAACGTTATCTCTACCATGAAGTTAAACAAAGCAAAGAATTTGATACTGCTGATATTGCAGCGACAAAGGGAGACAATATTGGAATTTTCAAAGTTGAAAGACAGTAGTCGGAACACAGCACCGCCTAAAGGGCGAATTCGGTCAATATTTTTTGAATTTGGGATTACGACTTTTTTCAGCTAAAGGAGTGTCCCTCAAGTACAAGGTATTATTCTTTTTCTCGGTATTGTTTGTACCGTAAGATACCGGGGAGAGCCCACCCCACTTTCAATAAAAACTGGGTTAATATGAAAATGGGCGTTTGTCTGGTCAAATCGGGCGCTTAAGGCATAATTTGCTGAATCGTTAAGTTTGGGAAACGCTAATAGTTGGCGCTTAAACGAATTGAACGCTTCCGAGATATTTTATGGTAGTCTTATAAATATCACGGCTCAAAGTTGGTTGCGGGCGTCTACGGCAAAACCGAAACTATCTGCTAGAGCGGTGGCAACACTGGGGATCAGCCGTACGGCCGGGAAATCGAGGAGGTTGGCAACGACAGAGGCGCCAACAGCACTGTCGGCAGGGGCCCGCGGCCCATAATGGTGGTGGAATGGACATAAATAAGACTGGACACACTGGTGGAAGAAAAACCAAGAAGAAAATAACAAATAAATTTGACTAGATTCATTACGCTGGGATCCCCCGATACAAAGAGGTTAGCCGCATATCCAAATCCAACATCGAAATCTGGGATGTGACGTCACCGTGGTGCTGCGGTACACGGTACAACCAGTCAACCACAGCTCCACCGCGACGAACGTCACGAGGATGCTGCGTCAGTGTTGCTAGACTAGAAGCTAACCAGCTTTCCGCCCGCCAAAGAGCAGCTGGTCGCATCTTCAAAATCGGTTTTAGTGGAGTACGCGGCTTCACTTTGACTTCACATTTCGGCTGTGATGATATTTCGTGCCACCGAAGCGAAACAGTCGGGTATCTTTCTGACCTGAGTTGCGTTCTAAGGAAGCGAATAAACCTTGCCTTTAAAAAGAAGGTCCGGCAAAATATTGATAGTCAAATATTTGGCTCAAAATTGGCTCAACACATTAGTAGATACATTTGCACTAGTAACACATATTACAAGTTAATTTTTTTTTAAGAAATATATTGAAGTGTTAAATTTTTGTCTGAGAGGATGAGAGGCCCTACTGGAAACACTGAGAACGTGACGTCTAATGTTGAAATATGAGGGAAGCTAGCACCAATTGCCCCGAAGGAGAGCAATCAATACCAGCTGCCCCCATAGCACCATAAAAAAAAAACATATTTGAGCTCCAACGTTTAAATTTTTTTTTTACTTTTTGTTCACTTTGCATTGTGTGATGTAGCATAATATGTGATATCACCACACTGTACTGCGCTGGAAAATTTGAATATTAGTTCTGACGCCATCTTCGATCTGCAGATTTTTCTGTAGCAATTTTGGATTTAAAGATAATAACTAGCATGGCGGGGATACTAATGCCCGAGTACTTCAAAAATAACTTTAGCTAGAAAAAAACAAAAAAAAACACCCCAGCAAAAACAAAAAAAATCTTTATGACGCCATTTTTACGCCGCGAGCGTTAAACCCGAAAAGTGTGGTGGCGCAATTTCTCTATTTGCCCGGGCAAATAGTGAAATTTTGGCCAGGGAAAATTCCAGCCGGACTGGTCTCTCCTTCGGACTGGCTTTTTCTTCGTGATGGCCAATGTTTGCAAACTTGACAGCAAAAAAAAAAAAAAAAAAAAGAAGTAAATCGTTTGTATAAAAGCGTGATGGATTTCAGAAGGAGAAAATTACAGACATTTACAACTCCCCGTGAGGCCCAATTAGAGCGGAGCTCTTGAGGGGGAGGAGAGGAGGAGAGGAGGGTACGGAGGGAGGGATACAATGCAACGCGGGGGACCCTCATTGTGACGACATTATGGGAAACGTCCCATAATGCACCGCGCCGTTACGCCGCAAGGTCCCAGAATGCAACGCGCGGGTCATGAGTGAAACCCACGCGTTGCATTATGGGACGTTTCGGCGTAACGGTGCGTTGTATTATGGGACCTTTCCCCATAATCCACCTTGCAACTACGCCGACGCCGACGCCGACGCCGACGGTGACGGTGACGCTGGTGAAACCGGATAAGGACGCTTTTAAGGACGCGGATAAGGACGCCGGAAATAACCGGACGCTATTTCCGGACTATGTCTTCTTTTATTGATTTCTTTCACGTTCGTTCAAGTTCTGACTCACAAGTGCATAGTTTAGCAATAATTCACCTGCGGAAGCTTGTATATGTATTCTTTGTGTCTCCTTAGTACTTGCAGTAGAGCCTCGGCTACAGGAGACCAACAAAATCTGCGTTGGAAACTGCTCTAATCGAGGCACCAGTGCAAGCACTAAGGAGATACAAAGAATAAGCATAAAGGCTTCCGAAGGTAAATTAGTCCACAATCATGCGCTGGCGCGTTAGAATAAAAAAAGAAATAGATGTAAGAAAGCAATCAAAAAGAATTGCCCCTCGGAGGACTCGAACATACAACTACGCGTGTGTTGCCTCTAGAAGGCTAAGACCCATATCACATTCGGGAACTATGCAGGCGTTTTCTTTTTCTCTTTTTTTCTTTATTGCATTGGTTGGGCAACAACGCCTCCACTCCAACAATCCGTCAGTCTTAAAAATGGCCTCTGGAACACTTTTCAGACGGCTCCATTTAAAAACGTCGCGTAACTTTTATCGATTCAAACACAGCCTCCAACTCAGGTGTGGGTGTTAATACACTGTAAACACTTTCCATTTGAGCGACAAGGTGAACAAAATACATATACACTTCCTTCGCAGCAGGATCCGCGTTTCTCACTGCCATTCGCGATTTACAGATGCTAAACAGACCTCGAAGAAGGAACGAGTCATACGGCACGCAGTTTTCATTTTCATTTTGAACATCAAGAAAACGTATTCTAGTGGGTGTGATAAAGTCTTTCTTCAATGTTCGCCGAAGCACGTCTCAGAAGAGCTGGGCATCTCAATAGAAAATAAAGACATGGTCAACCGTTTCTGGTTGCTTGCACAACAAACAGTTTATCGTTCATGGCACGAAGATTCGCTTTTTATCTAGCCACACTTTTACCGTAAGGGTGGAGCTGTGGAGCTTAAAGAAGAATAACTTTGCAGAAGGCGGCACAATCATTCGCTTCACTCGTGCCAAGACATCCTGGCCCTGGCACGCCGAATACAAGGTGCGGTGCCGGGGCGCAGGAAAGGAACTTTCAATAAGATCACGTGTCATCATTTTTCTGCTGAATTCAGCCAGATACTCAAGCGAAAAGCGGACAGAAAGAAAGTTGACTGCGTCAACTACCTCCTTCAGGAAACCGAACACTTTAACGGGTGTTATTTCATAGGATGAAGGTGATGTACCAATTTCGCTTGGATTATCGCTTGTAGGAAAGGGTGATTTTGGTCCCGTACAAGAGAAATTTCGACAAAAGTTGTCGTACAAATAAATGTGAAAGGCCTAGACCGCTGTGTTGTACGCGTCGAAAAATGTTGCCTTTACTCATTGGTTCCCAGATAAATAGAGCAAATATTCAATGAAACGTTTGTATGTTAGTACGAGTGTCGCTCTTCTAAGAACAGACAAGGCTCGGTGCTTCCATCGTGAAGCCCGGCTGTCTAGGTCGGTCGAGACCCCCGACCAGTACATCTTGCTGTTTCTAAAATGTTGCAAAGGCACCCCAAGGTTTTGGAGAGCGTGCCGCTCCACAGTACGCCCTCACAGTCTGAGGGCGCCGTGGCCCACGGACCGTGCCAAACGCCGCAGCACTTGTCCCAGTTAACTGAAGCTCCACTGGCCTCGCGAAATTGTTTCACAGCTCTTGTGACACTCTCTTTGTCTTCGCAAAAAACAGCGACATCGTCTGAGTATGCTAAAGTTTTCACTTCTGTTGCTCCCAAAGCAACACTATGTATTTGTCGGTCTCCTAGGACACTTAAACAAAACGGTTCTTAATATAATGCAAACAAAAGTGGAGATAGTGGGCATCCCTGTTTCACAGAGGAAAGGACAGGAACAGAACGCGTAACGTTGTTGTTAATGATTAAACTTGTCGTGCACCCTGTGTAAGCCATACGGATACCTTGCAATAACACTTGCCCAACATTAACACACGATAGAATTTGAAAAAGAACTTCGTGATTACCCTCTCAAATGCTTTATTTAAGTCAATCTGGAGCATTGCCATCTGGCCTCCCACTTTACAACAATGCTCCAGCAAGCTTCGTGCGATGTCTACGTTTGTCTGAATGGAGCGGCGCTTAATACGACATGTCTGGTGCTCCCCTACAAGTACGGTTGTTACGCTTTGTAAGCTTCTAGGCAGCACATTCGCAAAAAGTGTGTAGTCTACATTACATAGCGTGATTTGCCGGTACCCAGAAACAGATCGGAGCTTTGCGTCTTCCTCGAGACTTCGGGATGAGCCCAGTATGTTCTCCTAAGAACGAAAAGGGCAAAGCATTCACCCTGAATGCTTCCTGGAAAACTTTCAGTAGAAACGTAGAAAGTGATGACTTGGAATACTTATAAAATTATGTGGTCAATCCGTCATTCCCGGGCGCTTTAGTGGGGCCTAGCTTGTCTACGGCCTTTTCAACTTCGGACAGCGTGATTGGCTCCGCCAGCCAATCCTTGATTTCATCGGACAGCCAAGTTAAGCGGGACAAAATCCAAATAAATGTTGGGGGTGTTACTTGCCAAACCAAAGACGGGCATATGGCATGCCCCAGTGAAGGACTGAGGATCGATTTGGACCACCTGGGGATCTCTTGACGTGCAACCAAAAAACTCGGTTGCACGGCGCCTTCTCCGCAGTCAGCCTCCGTCAGATTGCGGGAACCTCGGCCGGGATTCGAACCCGCAACATGGGGATCCGTAGGTCAGCGCTCTCGCCTCGGAGCCACCGAGGCGGCTTGAGGCAATCGGGACACCAACTCATCCATGTCTTGGGAACGCCTAGGTCGAGCGTTATCTCCGAACAGCTTGCTATAGGTTTCAACAAAAGCCTGCTCTATCCAGTCGCGGCCATTTCAGGTGATATGGTTATACTCGATCTCGGTAATTTCCTTGGTGATCGCATATCTTTTTTCCTCTGCTAACGCTCTTTTTGTTAGTTGCTCTCCCAGCAAGTATTTTTGTGACCGCGATCGAACTATTGCCCCTCTGTAGTGATTTTGATGGATTTCATTTGTCTTGCTTTTTAAATAGGCAATATCTTTTGTCCATTGTCCTGAGCACTCACATTCAGCTTCGACAAAAATACGCAGATTACGCTGACGTTTCGCTTCTTCCGCTCCTTCACCTAAGGCTATTTAGTCGAAATTTTAATCGGACTTAGTTTAAGCTGTTCTTCAAAGCTTCCCCAATCACCAAAAGAGTTAATGTTTACGAAGAGTGGAAACCTCTCTTGGAGCATTTTAACTTCTTCGAAATTCTTACTCTTAAGCACCAGCTCGTTTAATTTCCGGAGCTTCCAGTCAAATTTAGAGGTGGTCCTTGGCTTGTTTCCGAAATTAATTGTAACTAAGCAGTGGTTACTGAAATACACAAGCTTTACTCTATAGTACGTAAGACCATCCAGCAATTCACTTAAAACGTAAACTCGGTCTTGTCTCGCGTGCGACGTTCCCTGGAAATGAGTGTACTTCAGTTGCTTTGAAAAACTGTGAAGCATACCTATGTCAAACGAATTGAACTCCTCAGTCATTTCAAGAAGTGCTCGAGCATTGTGATCACATTGTGTACAGGATCCTGCCCTATCAAGTTCTCTCGTTACGCAATTAAAGTCTGCCATCACAACAAATGCCCTTTCACAGTCCAAGACTCGCTGCACCTCCCTAAAAAAGGCCAGCCTCTCATTTCCTCTGTTTGGCGCGTACAAGCACACCACGCGCCATTCCATCCGTCCTAATGTAAAGTCAGAAAATGCAAGGCGTCCCTGCTTGTCTGTCGTCGCTGTTAGATTTGTAAGCGGCACAGACTTCTTTAGAAACAGAATAACAACCGCCTGAAAGGCCTTGCGAATGAGAAACGCATACCTCGTATGCCGCGAGGAAAGGATGAAGTACTTGAGTTACATCCTCCTCCATTGAAAGTTTTGTCTCCTGTACCGCCAAGAAATCTATTTTTTTCCGAGTTAAACAAACACTTCAGTTGACACTGCTTCCTTCTGGCATTAATGCCTCGCACATTTAACGTGCCAAAACTGATCGGTTCAAAGCTTTCACTCGCCATTGAATTGTCTAAACTACTCCGCCGAAAGTTTCACAACACAGCATCTTACGATGTACGTCCCTTTAGGGCGCACTTAGACAGAATTTCAGCAATCATTTTCAGTCAGCAGTCCTCAGGACTATTCTATTTTGAGTCCCGCCGTTTCCTTTCGTCCGTAGCGGCCCGGGCCTTGCTGTTAGCCCGCGCTCGTTTCTTCACCTCTTGAGAAGGAGCGTCATTTTGGGAGTCTTCATCCGTCAAAGCGTCAGCCTGGTCCAGTCCTCGTTTGGTGCTCTGAGAGGTTGCGTATATGGCTGTCTTGCCGACGTTCGTGATGGCTTGTTTCGCTTCGCCGTCAACCGGATGTCCCTTGAGGCGTGCGACTGCCGTTTCGTCTCGGTTGCCCCCAACCGTACTGCCTTCGTCACCCTCAGGTGGGCTTCTCTGACGAGCAGCTATGTGACCGGAGTTCACCGTAGCGATCGGGTTGTTCTCAGCCTCTTTTGTCTTCACCATAGAGGTTGTGGCTGCAGTTTCTTTCACCGAACACTCCGCCTTATCTGCTTCCGAGCGAAATTCAGATGTCTCCTGGTCAGCTGGGGTCCGGCGGCCCTGGCGTAGGTTTTTACGCATCCCTTGCTTTCGTGCCGAAAGCTGTGGCACTCCGTGCATTTGGGTACCTTGCATTCTCGTCAAACGTGGCCGGTCCTCTTGCAGCGAAGGCACTGTGGGGCTCGGCCGGGGATGACAAGCAGGGGGTTACCCCGGAAAAACGCATTTGGTGCGGCACTGCATCAACTGCTACGCCGTCCTTCAAAGTCATGCGGACCACTCTTGGGGTAGACTGGACGCCAAGAAATCCCTCGGCGCGCCAGGTCTAGCGGATGACCTCGTTGACTTTGCCGTAAGGGGCTAGGGCTCTTTGCAACACTTCGTCCGGAACATGGAAGGACAGCCAGTGTGCCTCACGCGTACCTTGCTGTTGCTTGGGTCTACGACGAGGCACCGTAGTCCCTTCACCTTCAGTTCCTTCGCTGCGACCAGCCTTCCTTTTTGCGTCCTCCGTGTGAAGCGTCATCATGCAAACATGATTCATTTGGTATGACCTAAATGTCGCCACTTCCTTGAACACCCCGCACCGTTCGAGCTCGCTTCTAAAATCCTGGAAGCGATGAGTCCGGCCTCTCAAATCACAGTGAAGAAATGTCGAGCTCACCGCGGCACAATCATTGAAAAACGACGGCAGCACTATCTTATATTCGTCGTCAGTCATCAAGTTCCAAAAACCACGGCCGATATCGGCCGCAAAGGTGCTCGCAGGGAGCCAATAATCCTTATGACCGTCCTGCTCGAGAGCCGGAAGTAGAATCATCCATCTCTGCAGGCGTCTTTTACGGTGCGTTTTTACGGTTGTTTGGGACATACATAAACATATTTCGTCGATGTAGGCTTAGAACCTCTTTGTTGTTGTTGTTCCCATTATTCTTCGCTTATTACAACCTTTCTCTGCCAAAACTTTACTAGTCGCTCCACAAGTACGCAATGACGGTTTATTTCGGGCCTATTTCCAGCCTCTTCGACAGATGTTTCGGCGAGCGAATTTATATTTTTGTGGCCGAACCAAGGACACGTTTTGGCACACGTCATTTGACGCTCAGAGCGATCGTATCCGTAACAATGCGAGATACATAACGGTTCCCTAAAACTCTCTAGCCATGCCAAATTACGGATCACAAAGCACGACGCGAGAACATATTAAGCAACGCCCACCGTTTTTTAAGTTGTCAATGACTATAACAGAGAGTGCGCAGTAGAGTTGCACGGAAAGAATAAGAAAAAAAAAAGAAAGGCCTGTGTGGCTAATGTTCGGTAGAGCCTATAAGGTAACTCGCGGTATTGCCAGTTGACTATACCTGTTTTCACCTTAAGATACCATAGGAAAAAAAGTCCGGCTTCTCGCGGATGATTACTAATTTTCACCTTTAGGTGGAGATTTAAGATATATTTATTCGCATTTTGGAGTGGATACACGTTATCTTATCAAGGAGTACACGTTTCAAACGCCAAAAGCATCCCCTGTGCCTCCGACAACCAAATCTGGCGAGAACTATTTCGCGCGGCGTATGAACAATGCGCAAAACTTACTGTTTTCTTGAGGTGAAAACGGGTATAGTCGTTGACGACATGGGTGAAAGCCCCTTCGAAAAATTAGGAGACAGAAGGCGAGAAAGAACTTTAATACATTTTATTACGAAACTCGGAAGTTATGAAAGTATGTTATAATTTCCAGCCTTGAAAACCACCCTTTTAGGGTGAGGATTGAACTATATTAACATACTAAACTGTTTCCTTCGTGTCACGTTAAACGTGCCATTAGAAAGGAAAGCAGATATGACTGGACAAAGTAGAATCAAAATTAAAGGAAACAAAAAGAAAGTAAAAAAGCCGCAGGCTTCCAGCCGTCGCTTGATATTACGGTATATTCAGAATCATCCTTTATTCGTGAACAATAAGGCACATGAAGTCAAACTCTGGATCTTGAGTAGCTTGCCAGCCGCCATGAAATTTCTATTTCCAGTTCGCGTGTCGTCTGGGGCACTTGTGGCTCCTAGAAAAAAAAAGTAGCCAAATAAGAATGAAACGTAATATTCGCGCGTACACACATTTGGGCTAAGTTTGAAATCTAGCTGTGACTCGATGTGTAGAAATTGATTATCATCTATACATAGTGGATAACCTATCTTTTCGAGATTCCCCTTGATTTAAAACATTTAATCGCCAAAGGAGCTTGAAACCAAAACATGGGAAATAATTTTACATTCAGTCAACCCGACTCCACCTATATGAAAATTGCTAATTTTTGTTTTGTTTTAGTAATGAAGGTTATTGCAGAGCACAGATCGGACGCGACTGCTGCGTTTGTTATGACTTGTAATCTCTCTGATATGACGCGAGTTAAAGTCGAATGATAACGCAGAGCTCTTGTTTGATCTGACGTTGTCCATCTCCAGCGATGCAGGAAAATTCAGCACTAAAGGTTTTTTTATCAATATTGTGTTGGTGGATATTCTGAGCAATGAGATAAGTGCTCCCCAAATTATAAACACCGTTATTAAAGCCTAAAAAAAAAAAGATGAAACTTACACGAGTTTACCAATATCTCAGACCGCCCCAACCGTAGCCCAAACCGTAGGCGCCGTAGCCGTATCCAAGACCATGGCCGTAGCCCCAAGCTGGAACATGGGAAACTGCCCCGTAGCCGGAGAGGGGGGTGGCACGGTAGGAGAAACTAGTACGAGCTGGGAAGCCGAGGTAGCCGGCGAAGGCGCAGGTGGCCAGGGCCAGGATGAGGAAGGTACGAAGCTGAAAGCAATTCGAATGGTATATTCAGTCTAACGAAGCAGTTGCATGAAAACATATAAATAGTTTTGAAAACACTTTTTGTGTCATAAATAGTGGAAGTTTCAATGTGAACTGGAATCATTTTGATGTTGTTTGAAAAAACGAGACTCGATCTGAAATTGGCCGTAAAAATCGGCACCTGCACGTCGCGATCTAAGCGTATCGTCAAAGTTGTATTTCACAGGTCGATTTTATCTTGTGAAATTAGAAGGCAATGCTTCTTTTTTGTAAAAAGTATGCCCAAAACATTCGCCAGCGTCAACGGCGGACGGTGAGGCAGACGATCGCGTCAAGTGGCGGGACGCGTTTGGAGTACGTATTGAGAGATGGCGTCGGTAGCAGCGTCGGAAGGTGTAGTCCATAGGATTATTATAATGTACGCTAGAGGTTAAAGTGGCGCTAGTGTGCTGACGCAAAGTGAAGCAGACAGCAACCAGTCGAAAATTGACTTTTGGTAATGCATTTCTATGGGGAAAAGTGAGTGCATTTTCTCCCTGCGCTCGATCATAAGAGCAAATATCCCGCATAATTCGTACGTACTAGGTAGCTTGGAACATTTCTCAGTCCGGCTGGCGAAATAATTGGTCAGTTATGGCGTTTTTCTTTCGAATTAATCGCATTAAAAACGGTTCTAAAACTGCTTCGTTCGTGTATTTATGTGCACTATCGGACACTCTTAGCGCGAACACGACGTCGGCGCTCTTCAGCATGAGGGATATACGTGCCAAACGAACGAAGGACATCTGGAAATACAATTGGACGGCAAGAACTGCGCAGTAGCACTGAATCAGTAACTACCCGCGCATGTACGATAAAAAATAGATTGAAGTCCACGCAATATATTCCGATTTTAAATAAGTAAGTACCACTTTATTCTTTCTGCTCTGTGCGAACTTCTACGTTAAAAATATCACCAGCACGATCAAAATCTTTGAGAACAAGTGCCCGATAAAAGCTGCCCGGCAGAGAAAACAATACGAAGAGACACCTTTTGTAGCTCACGTGCTTTGTTATGTACGTTTTGAATGTTTTTATCCGCTCATGCACGACGTGGTCATTTTCATATAGTGACAGGACTGGCATATTAGCAATATGTAAGCGTCACCGGAATGCTGGCGAGCCGTGGACACGCTCTATATTACTTTCGATTGCAATTTTGCTTTGAATCGTCGCTTATTTTTACATTCGTTCTGCGAAACACACGTTTGGGATTGAAATGTAGCGAAGTTAAACATCGTTCACTAATGAATAAAAATGCGCTAACTGAAGTAATTACACTTTTACAATCTTAATCCAGGTACATACTATTTGGTACGACCCAGATAACCAAATCGTTCCATGTTATTATCCGGCGAAGAGACAAAATGCACGCGCGTTTTCCCATAGGAATGCACAGGAGCATCGCAAAAGTAGACTGGTTGCTGTCTGCTTCAATTTGCGTCACGGAAGTCGCATAGACACTAGCGCCAGTTGAATCTCTAGCGTACATTATAATAACTCTATGGTGTAGTCGAGCAGCGAAAGAACGCAGATGGCACGCAGACGAAATCCGTCGGTAGGAACGCCGTCGTTGTAACAGTGTTTTCTTAGATAAAAATTTTAGTTCGTTTTGTTTATGTTGTCGGCATTTATTCTTAAACCAAAAGTACATTACAAAAGTATGATGTTCATTATAACATACCAGCGCGTCGCGAGCAGTCTCGACTAAAGTTCCGGTATAGACCAGAGTTGCGCGTTCATCCCTGTAGCGCGGCCTTTCCTGCACAGCATGTTGATCCTGCTTCTCATGTGATTGAATTCGGCGAATAGAGGCGCCGTGCGTGTACGCCGGGGCGCTTGCCAAGGTCTACTTTCCTGCGACGCATTTCATCCTGCTCCTCACGTGATCAGATCTTGGCGAATAGAGGCGTGGCGGCACCTGGAAAACAGACGCGCAACTCTGGCTGCCGTAGGGAGCCTATACATGAACTCTAGTCTCGATAAAGGGGTGGCGCCATCTATCAGTATGTGCGCCAAACGCTTCCCGCCACTGGAACGTTCGCGTCGCCGTCCGCCGTTGATCCCGGCTCGTTTCTTGGCCCCAATTTTTACAGAAAAAGAGCTACGATTGGTAATTTTATAAGATAAAACCGACCTGTGAAATACACATTTGACGGAAAGTTTAGATTGCTACGGGCAGGCGCCGATTTTTACAGCCCATCTTAGATCGAGCCTGGTTGTTTTCAGACTCTCTGTACATCTTCGGTCCCAAACTGAGAGGCTAAACTCTATATTTGCTGAAAAAGAAATACATGCTTTAGGTGGCGTTTTTCCTGTCGGAATGATCAAAATGCATATCTGGGATTCGCAAGTAAGGATATATTAAGTAACGGATTTTTTCTGAAATCTTTAATAATTTGTTTTTTTAATTGATGACCTCTTTAAAGTACCACTAATTATTCAAAACAATAAGTTCACGTGTCTTGTAAAAGTCCGATTTTGTTTCAGTATAATGGACTTGGCTAATAAAGGAATAATCTCAAAAGTGTATTTCGTGATATAGTTTTAGTTTGAACTACCCTAACCTTTTCATCTCAACGCTGTTTTGAAAACATTTAAAGAGACACAGCTAGGTATATAAAAAGTATAGCAAGCAGCCTCTATAATATATCAACTGCTTGTTCCTTTGACGCTCATCATCTCTGCTCGGAAAGTGAAGTTCAAGGCTCATATTTCTGCTCGGAAAGTGAAGTTCAACTTAGAAAAAAAGAAAAATGAGTTGTCAACGTATCAGCAAAAATATTCATTCCAGTATATGTAAAACATGACAATTTATTTAATAAATATCCGAATACTGGGAGATAGAAAGTTATGAGCCGCCACATTAATTTACTCTCATTAGAACTAAAAAAAAAAGTTGGAATATTCGCCAAGGAAATTAAGATTCAGGCACCTACCATGATTGGATGTTAAGTCGGCCGAGATGGTCACACTAATGAAGCGCTTAACCTTCCGGACCCTTTTATGGGGCCTCTAACGTGGTGGCCTTGGAACCCTTAACTGAACGAGGAGTGTGTTAGCATTTCATCCGCTCTAAATTTGGTGTCATCAAAGGGGAATGAAATGACTTGGATATCTGCGTTAGAATCAAACTAAAACTTCTGAGGTGCACGTTTCATGGTTAAAAATATCTCGCTAGTTCTTGGATCCCCAATCAGTACACGTTAACTCGGCCACCGTGTGGAGATTACGTCCGGCGTATATTTTTGATTACTATTTCTTTGCAAACTGAGGTGCTCGCAGTTTGATATTTTTATTTGGTTTCAAGCAATCGAGTTTTGTGATCACCAGATATTTGGAGCTCTCACCTTGCTAACGGTTAAGGCCTTTGAACTAAACTGTGTTTTTTTATTAAAACAATGTTTACGATACCGATTTCTATACTTGGTCAGCATGCAGGTATAATATATGTTTACTGCTTGTTAACGTTGTCTACAGCTGAAGCGTGCTTGGGTCCATAGGGAATCGTTTATGACTGATGTACGAAGAAACATTAAGCCGTTCATTTCTCGGTGATTGAGTCTGTCCCATACGAAACAGAACAAAACAAATACGTTTTTCATGAAATATTTGTAGCTGGGAAACTTAATATTAGATGTTTCACGATGATATCGCAATTTGTTAGCTGTGAAAAACGCGCATCTTAATAGAGTTCGTTTCTCGAATTAGTCGATTCCATAGAACCCGCTTAGAGAGGTGTAAATGTATTGTAGGAAGTAGTTTGTTTTTCATTTGTTTTGATTACTATCTTTTAAAAAATCTGAGATAAATGTGAGGTTTATATCAGCAATTTTTTAACGCATCGTCAAAAAGCGGTCTGTTACTCTTTGTAGAAATAAAAGGCGATCCCGCAGTCTTAGCACTTGAGCAACCCATGTAAAACACACACACACACACACGCACACACACACACACACACACACACCCACGGACACACACACACACACAATCAGTTTAGCCTCGTATAAGTGTTTGTAAGAAATATGCACCTCAAACTTTTTCGTTGCGCTAAAATGATAGTATAAATACGAAGCATAATTCAAACCGGATCATTGACGGCGCGTTCAAAATCTGTTGTTGTGTGTCTGTGCGCGACTCATAACAATTAAAGGGGCTGTGCAACGATTTTAATGTTGAAAGAATTGGCAGTTTGAATTTTTATATCGTTGATGCAAACCCAAGTGACCAAAAACGCGTCACCTGTCCACGAAAAACTGATATTCTGCTGCGTAATCGCAAAGCAAAAAACGAATTGTTGCCGATCTGCAGCCGCCTGTTGGGGTTACGGGAACTAAAATGACACCGTCTCTGGGGGTACGCGGAAGTCAACAAAACCTGTCCCCCTCCGCTGCTACACTCGCCGTCAGCCCGCGGTGAACGGTCCTTTGTGTCGATCGCTCGCCGCGACCTTCGACGAGGCTAATCCTTTGAAAGCTGACAATCGCCGAGGAAGGGGCTGGTCTCTGAAGAGAGACCCCAAGGGGAAACTACGTGAACCCCCAGAGTACGTCACTCGAAAGTTTTTCTGCTTTTCGTTCCATAGGTGACGCCGATTAATTTCCGCGGTTAGTTGGCGAAAGTCTGAAAATTGTTGCTCAGCCCCTTTAAAAACAAAACTTAATTTTCTTATTATTAAGCTCGGCGGGTACCTAACTGGAACTATACCCTTTTACAACAAATTCAAGCGTTAAATATTCAAGGCTGACTATATGACGGAATGACTCGGAACGATATGCTAAAATCAATGTGTCCGTGGAGTTCACAAATTAATAGACCCTTTCCAAAATTCGGTCTGACCACTTTGATCACTATCATCATCTGTGGAGTGGCATCTGTGCTACTACCATAGGCGGCCTTCTAGTGATTGATAAAGGAAGACGTTGAAGATGCTCTAAGCGTATCTTGCGAGGCCTGTACATTAGGGGGATCAGTACAACTCGACGTATGAACGGAACACAAGAGCTACGTAGGCGTTTATTTCTAATAACTCAGATTCAGTCAATCTGTGGGCGGCACACAATCGGCTTTAAAGCACTTTGATGTATAGACTTTTCTCGAGGCATCTGAGTGGGTTGGAGCTTTGTTCTGAATGCAGGTTCTTGGTCACCATCGAACTGAAAGTGATCGAGAAGGAACTTACACTCAACAATTCCTCGCGTGCCGTGTCCTTGCGAAAGTGACGGTGTCAATACAAGTTCATTTGCGCCATTGATATGGCAAAACGTAAACTGCTTTACAAACCATTAGATGGTACTGAATTTCGCAAAGAGTCTAATGAGCGAAGATAAAACGATATTGGCCTTCATTTTGTTAAATTAATCTAAATCCCGTTGGGCTCGCAGGTAGTTTTCCCATATTTTAAATTAAATGAAAGAAAACAAATTACACCATCTTCCCGAGGGGAACCATGGGGTGATGCGGAGCATCGCGAATCGTAATTAATTTATTCCCTTCTTGACTGATTTCTTTTGGCCGGCCGGATTTGGGCTGCGGCGGACGCGAGCGGCCGAGAAACGCTAGCAGACGACAGCCGCAGAGTTGCTGGGAAAGCCCACCTCACTGGAAAGCCCTGGCGTGGCGCTGCGACCCGCGCGCCCAAAACTATCCTCGCTTAAACCCCTCCGGGGGAACGCGCGCAGCGCGCTACCGCTGCTTATATTCACACTTGAAGGAGGGAGACTAGTGGGGAGAGTTGCGCATGCGCGCGCGGTGTGAGTAGAAGCGAACGCACGCGAAGTGCACGCAGCTGGTAGAGAGAGAGCGGAGAGAATAACGCGCAGCTGTTGGAGAGAGAAGGAGGAGAGTTGCGCATGCGTAGTGTGAGTGCGGACGACGCCGACGCCGACGCCGCGGGACATAGACCCGAGCAAGAGATGCTCCGCATCTAAAACAAATTAGAACTACCAACATTGGCCTTATAAAGAGCAGCAAAACAGTCATGGCGCATTTCTCTTTCTCTTTAGATGATAACCTATTTATTTATTTTGAACGTTGTGGGCACAATCAAGAAACAATGAAGACACACCGCTAACTACTTTAAAGCAGTCAAACAAACTGTTGCGCACGCACCTAGGGTGATGACTTCAAGTCTGCGCATTTTCAAAATATATTTCTCCATGCGTGCGTTGATGAATCACTTCAATTGTCATTTTATCCTAACTCTTATAAATTAAGGTAACTGACAACTTTTTTTTTGCGCAGAGCATTAGTGCTCATATTATATCAAATAAAAAGTGCGACCACATAATAGTATCGCACTGATACAAGAAACAACTGTCTTTGATGTTGCTGCTTCTCTAAAGCATGGCATCGATGACAGATGAGTGTATTAGTACAGCATTATGCTCAGTGTCACCGCGAAACTGCTTTTGAGTTCTAAACATTTTTTTTCTGCCTCGTAATACGCCGAGCTCTCTCGTAGATTGCCCCCTGATTGACTCCTCCAAATACTTTGCGGCAAAGGAGACAGACAGGCATTCCTTGGCGCGTACCGGACGCTCGGTCACCGCCCAATTACAACATTAGCGGTGGCGACCCGAGATGCGAAAGTTTCAGAACTTACTGTTACCTCATTCAGAAGTTACTAGCGATTTCGGGAATCGGGGTTCGTTGCAGTTAGCAGACGCCATTGATCTCCATTTTTCATCTTACTTCCTTCGCCGGCATTTTTCCATAGAATCTTTTTTTTCTTTTTTGATCGTTTATAATTCTTGAATGGGAAATTTTGAAATTTTGGGAACCGGTCCCGACCGCTAGCACTGCATTTGGGATAATACTGAGCGTTTGACTATGCGTAATTTTCAATTTACGTAGAACACACAAACATATACATATATATATATATATATATATATATATATATATATATATATATATATATATATATATATATATATATTGTAATTGGAGGTGATTATGATATATATATTTGAGGGTGATCTGTAGAAGAACAACAGCGATGGCTGCTACAAATATGCCCGAAGAAAACCCCAGCTCGTGCAACACAACTGCGCGGGCTCCTTTTTGTCTTTCGCGGCAGTGTCCGTCGTCGTCGTCTTCGTAACATTTCCCCCGGTGGTGGTAGGGCCGGTCATCCGGCACTGGGGTGTTGGTTAGGTTGAGCAGAAGTACGGTTTCATACGATCCACGTGAACGATGTCCTGGCACCTCGAGCGATGGTCACGGGGCTGGGTCACGGGCACTACCTCGTAATTGATGTCGGAAAGGCGACGAACAATGCGGTATGGGCCAACGAATTTTTTAGGAGCTTTTCGCATTTGCCGGTTTGGCGAAAAGGTGTCTTGAGCAAGACGAGATCACCAACATTATAGGAGACCGGTATGTGGGATTCCGCATGGCGAAGCTGTTGTTGTTGTTGGGACTGCAGAGTTTGCAGTCGGGCAAGTTGGCGGGCATCTTCGGCTCGGGACACGAGGTCAGATGTGTAGGGATCCAAGCAAGTTTGCACGTATGGCAAAACAGTGTCAAGAGTCGTGAGTGGATCACGAGCGTATAAAAGATAATACGGCGAAAATCCTGTAGTTGTTTGTCGGGCGGTATTGTACGCGTAAGTGACGAAAGGAAGGATTGCGTCCCAGTTGGTGTGGTTTTCTTCAACATACATTGACATCATGCTTGCTAGTGTATGGTTGAGTCGCTCGGTGAGCCCATTCGCCTGCGGGTGGTAAGCAGTTGTTACATGATGGACTGTACTTGCGAGTTGCAGGACTTCATTGAGAAGTTTGGCAATAAAGGGCGTGCCTCGGTCACTTGTGACTGACTGTGGAGCGCCATGACGTAGCAGAATGGAGTTCAGAAAGAAGTTCGCAACTTCTTTGGCGGTAGCATCAGGAACTGGCTTAGTTTCAGCATAGCGGGTATTGTAGTCAATGGCTACAATGACCCATCGATTGTTGTTTGCAGACGTGGGAAATGGGCCCAAGACGTCAATTCCAATTTTTGGAAAGGGTGGCTAGGTGGTGAAAGCGAGTGAAGTGTTCCGGGTGGCTTTGTCGTTGGGTGTTTTCTTGTTTGGCAGTCGTGACAAGATCGGACGTATTTGTTGATAGAACGATACATTCCGTTCCAGAAGTAACTGGCTCGAACTCGGAAATAGGTCTTGGAGAAGCCGAGATGTCCGGAAGTTGGGTCGTCATGATTAGCGCGAATAATGTCGTTTTGAAGGGTACGGGGAATGACAAGAAGCCACGGGCGTCCTTGCGGTTCATAGTTTTGCCGAAATAGCGTCGTCCCGTTGTGAAGCGCAAATAGACGTGCTATGCGTGCTGTGCGTTGAGGGGGATGTGGGTTTGTGCCATGAAGATATTCAATTATCGGCTTAAGGAAAGGATCAGCCATCTGGGCTGCAGCAATGTCAACATTGGTCAGAGGAGCAGTTGCGAGAGGAATGCGGGAGTCTTCGAGAGGAGAGGCTGCTGGAAGTGGGCACCGGGACAAGCCGTCGGCATCCAGGTGTCTTTTTCCTGATTTGTAAAGGACGGTGAAATTGTAATCTTGAAGTTTGAGAGACCATCGTCCGAGGCGGCCTGACGGATCTTTAAGACTGGCGAGCCAGCAGAGGGCATGGTGGTCGGTCACTATACGAAAATGAATGCCATAGAGATAGGGACGGAACTTTGATATGGCCCATATAACAGCCAGACATTCACGTTCAGTGATAGTATAATTTCGCTCAGCTGGTGTAAGGGTGCGACTTGCGTATGCGATAACCTGTTGGGTGCCTCTAGAATTCTGGGCCAAGACTGCTCCGATGCCGTGTCCACTTGCGTCGGTGCGTATCTCGGTTTCGGCTCCTTGGGTAAAGTGACCGAGGATGGGACTGCTTGTCAAGGTCAATTTTAGGGATCCAAACGCCTGGTTTTGTGATGGGCCCCATTCGAATTTGGTGTTGGTGCGAAGGAGTTGATTAAGAGGTTCAGCGACGTGAGCAAAGCCAGGAATGAACTTGCGGAAATAGGTGCACAATCCAAGGAAAGCACGGACGTCCTTTTGAACTTTCGGAGTAGGAAATTCTGAAACGGCTCGAAGTTTGTCAGGATCCGGCCGGATACCATCAGCGCTTACTAAGTGTCCTAATACTTTTAGTTGTCGAGTTCCAAATGTGCATTTCTTGAAGTTTAACTGTAGGCGGGCGGACCGGAAGCAATCAAACACTTGTTTCAGGCGGTGCAAATGTTCATTAAACGTCCCTGAAAAGACGACGACATCGTCAAGGTAGCAGAGGCATACATTCCAAGTGAGGCCACGGAGCAATGTGTCCATCATCCTTTCAAAGGTTGCGGGGGCGTTGCAGAGACCAAACGGCATTACGTTAAACTGATAGAGGCCGTCAGGCGTAATGAAGGCTGTTTTCGCTTTGTCAGCTTGAGCGACAGGAATCTGCCAGTAGCCGCTTCGGAAATCCATCGATGAAAAAAATGATGAACCTTGAAGTGCGTCTAAGATGTCGTCGATCCTTGGCAGCGGGTAAACATCCTTCTTGGTCACCTTGTTTAGACGGCGGTAGTCCACGCAGAAGCGCCACGAGGCATCCTTCTTTTTAACAAGAACGACGGGAGATGACCAAGGGCTGAAGGAGGGCTCAATTATCTTGTTCTCCAACATCTCGGTGACGTGCTGTTGGATGGTTTTACGTTCCATGGGTGAGATTCGATAAGGTCTACTTTTCACTGGAGATGCATCCCCGGTGTCGATACGATGCTGCACCACTGACGTTTGAGCGAGAACTCGGCTGTCGAAGTCGAACAAATCGGAATATGCTGAGAGAAGGGTGACCAAAGAGTAGTGTTTCTCGGCAGGTAAGGCGGCATCCACCATTGTTTTTATCATGTCGCTATTGCGGCCGGCAGTTGTGTGGAGACACCCAGTTGACGATACGTCTGTGTGAAGAGGGGCAACGATGTGTTCTTCATATCGGTTTATAGTTGCTACTTGAGTGTTTCGTGGAAGTATTTGCGGCTCGGGAGAGGTGTTAGCAAGGCAAATAGGAACGTGGCCTTCCACTATGGACACAAGGGAGTAGGGAACGGCAACATTTTTCTTCAGAAATAGTCTTTCGGAAGGTTCGACTAGTGCATAGGTTCCTGTGATGGGTGGCTCGGGCCTCAGCTCGACGATGACGGCGGATAGGGGTGGTACAAGAAGGTCGTCATGTGTACGAAGGGTCTGGGGTGATGAACTAGGAGGATCATCCACAGAATCGTAACCGTTCAATTCTAGTTCACCGGCTGCACAGTTTATGAGGGCGTCAGTCGACGTTAGGAAGTCACATCCTAAAATAACATCGGCGACGCAGTTTGAAAGTACAAGGAATTCAATGATGTAGGACATGCCTGCAAGGGACAGAGGTATGGTGGCACATCCTAGGGGTTGGACTAATTCACCATTGCCCACGCGCAATAAGTGTCCACTGGCTGGAGTGAGCACCCTACGTAGGCGGCGACAGATGTCTTCTGAGATGCATGACTTTGCGGCTCCCGTGTCGACCAAGGCGACGAATTCGTGCCCTCCGATACAAACATTGACGGTAGTCGGCCCAATAAGAGGAGGATTTGCGTCAAATTGGGGCAGCGCAGCCTGACCTCCGGTGGCAACGCAGGCTGCCCTCTTTAGTTTGACGACGGCGTCGACGCAACTGCAGCGCGGTTGAACGGAGAAACGGAGCGGCGGCGTGTTGGGTATGGAGAGGGCGACCGGCGGCGGCGGGTGTCAGATGCTTCGGGAGCATCGGTAAGATGGCGAGCGTCGGAGAGGAGGGCTTCAGAGGGAAGGCTTGCATCCGAATTTCTTGAATAGCGAGAAAAACTAGGAGGTACACGATAGGAAGCATTGTCGGTCATTCGTCTGCGGCAGTAACGGGCGATGTGACCAGCTGCGTGGCAATAGAAGCATACTGGGCGTTGATCGTCGGTGCGCCATATGTCAGTCCGTCGGCGTTGCCCGTAAGGTCGATACGGTGGTTGAGCGCGGTCCAAGAATGGAGTCGTGTAACGTGACTGGATGTCGTGTACCATAGGGCAAAGTGGTGTTGATGGTTGCGTCGTCGGCGCGTAGATAGAGGGAACTACCTGAACTTGGTTCAGAGCCGCGCGTAGTTCGTCCTGTACTACCTTCTGAACACTTGCAGTGTCCATTCGTTGGTGTACTGCAACGTTCGGGGCATGGAGTGGAGTTAAGTATGCCTGTAGCTCCTGGCGAATGATCTGACGAATTAGCTCAGGAAGCTCCGATGGCGTTGCGTTGTTTGTGCACACCTCGGGGAGACGCTCGAATGGACGTTTCATGATGCGTGCACTTTGCAGCTCTTCGTGTCTTTTGCACTCCGTAATGAGCTGTTGGACAGTTGGAGGCGACTTCGGAGCCACGACCGTGAAGAGGTCATGTGACAGCCCTTTAAATAGGTGCCGGATTTTGTCCTCTTCTGTCATGTCATTATCGACACGTCGGCACAGGCGAAGGACGTCCTCAATGTAGGCAGTAGATGACTCTGTTGTGGACTGGTACCTCCTGGCGAGTTTATCTTTGGCCTGTTGCTTGCGACTTTCTGGCTTTCCGAAGACTTCCGCGAAAGCCGTCTGGAATGCCTCCCACGAATCGATCTCGTCTTCGTGGTTATCGAACCACTGTAAAGCGGTATCTTTTAAAAAAAATACGACATTTGCTAGCTTGAAGCTGTCGTCCCACCTGTTATGTTGACTGGCCCGATCATAACTTTTGAGCCAGTCGTTGACGTCAGCTTCTGGCGCTCCGCTGAAAACTGGTGGGTCTCGTTGTCGGTTTTTGACGGTCGGAGGGGCGGGTGCGCGTTGTTGGGTGGCGTTCCCGGTCTCGTCGGGCATGGCGGTCCGCGTTGATCGCCCGCTGCGGAGCTCCAGGACAAGAGAGGATGGGGATGGTCCTAACCTCCACCACTTGTGAGGGTGATTATGATATATATATTTGAGGGTGATCTGTAGAAGAACAACAGCGATGGCTGCTACAAATATGCCCGAAGAAAACCCCAGCTCGTGCAACACAACTGCGCGGGCTCCTTTTTGTCTTTCGCGGCAGTGTCCGTCGTCGTCGTCTTCGTAACAATATATATATATATATATATATATATATATATATATATATATATATATATATATATATATTGATTGATTTTATACAAATGGAAGTTTGGATGACGTTGGGAAACGATAGAGGTGTCTTAACGGCACCGCCTCGCTACGAAACGTTGGGGTCGAAAATTCGCTCGTATTTCTGAAAAAACGGCGAGAGATGCGAAACATGACAGAGACTCGGATGAACCGTCCTATAGACCATTTCATCCTCCCAAGCATGGGCGCTGCCATCTTGGAATCACGTGACGCGGCAGCCATTGGGTTGCTTCAACTTGCTGCTCCGCTCTCCCCTCCGCGCCCTGGCGGATGCGTTGTATTCGTGTTTTTCGTCGCGTTTCACCGCACTTTCTTGCCTTACGTCGGTAACTGTAGTCCGATACGTCTACCCGACGTAAGTGTCGTCTTTGTATTCATAATATATCGAAAACAGTTTCTTTTGATTATGTGAGGAAACTTGCGGAGGAGATAGACAATGAACGTTGAACTTGTATTTTATCTGAGGCTAGAAGTAATGCTACATCAACATCAGGCGATTTGTTTGTTCATAATATTACACCTTCATGTTTATGAGGTTCTGAATCTTTTTTTGCGACGTAAACATTCGGTTGGTCGGTTTACTTATCAAGATTAAGAAATTGTATACCACGGGTGGCCAAGCTCCGGCTCGCGAGCCGCATGCGGCTCTTTGCGTGGTAAAGCGCGGCTCGCGGCTCCCTCCCCTACGCCCCCCCCCTTCCCCACACACACACACACACTCACCCGCCTCCCTCCCGGTCACACGAGCACTTTCCGAAAAAGAAAAACGGAGCGCATTTTAAATCGAAAGACAGGTTGCGCTTTGGTAGTCTTGTGCTACTGCTACCTTACGTACACTTCGACTGCTTTTGACTCAGATAGATTGAAAGTACTTCGAGTTTCGTTTATTGCCCCGAACCACAAACTCCCCCCCCCCCTTCCGCCGCCCGCGGCTCATATTTAGATAACCAGTGCCATCCGCTTAATTTATTTTAAGACAAAGGTTGGGACTTCCCGTGTAAGAAACTGCCACAGACAATTTAACACTAGCGAGTGTTAGTATAGCGTGCACAGAGGAATAACGTCGTTTCTGTTTGCAAATCCATAACGCGGTTTGGGTTCGGCGCATGCAAAATAATGACGACACTTTTTTTTTGTTTTGTTTTGCATACTACGCTGTTTTAAATTTGGTCAGTATCTAAAATCCGCAATACTTGACGTGAAAAAAAAAGAGCCGTCTGCATAACAATTTTTTGGGTCCAGGTTTGTCGATGGCAAAATAGGTACCTATGGTGGCTTGCGACGCCGAAATTTACAAAGCCAATCTCTTCAACAAATAAATATTTGTTCACACAGGTCCATGAAGTGGCGCCTAGCGCTAGAATTCAGCCAAACTTTTCGAGCCATCTCTCCTGCGCCCATTAATTATAGTTGGCCAATTTTAGGGAAGACAAATGCCAGATTTAATTTGACGGGTCTGTAACTTATATCATATCATATCTTGAGTAAGCAAATGTTCATATAAAAGTAATTTATTTCCTAGAGCCAATATCGCGAAATGCTGCTTATGTTTTATGAGCACTTTAGCAGTGTTGATAATCTAAGAAGTATCCTACTCGGCCTGGCAAAACATGCTCAAGTTCTGCATTAAAAAACAAAAAAGAGGCCAAGACGATACTACTTGTTTATGTCAATTATCTGCGTCATTACACGATACGTTTTTAGTCTTCGAAGTTCACTAAAGGTTGGGTGCCCACGAAAACGAAACAGTGAGTAGTAAACTCGCGAGTTCATCTGTTCTGGCCGATTCAGCACATTGCTAATCAGCTCTTGATATGCTTCTTTATATTCACGTTTTAGTCTCTTCATTAGTTTGTTTTCCTGGAAACTCGTGTCATCGGGTACGGCCGTAGACGATGGTAATCTTTCATGTACGTCAGTCAGTCGGGCGTTTCGCAACCGACCATAATTAGATACATCAAAGGAGTTGGTAAAAAAGAAAAGCCCGCTATTTAGGCTAAAATATACCTCGTAGTCCTCAAAGTGGCTCAATACTACTGTTTCATTGGTTGTGTGCTACAAGGAAAATAATTGTATTTCAAAATTAAGCAAAAACAACGTAAAACCGCAACATAGCTACGTTCAGGTCGAAACCGAAACAAACCAAATTGAAGCAACCCAATGGCGCCGGGTGCGTTAGCGCCCTCTATCCGCCGGTGAGGCAACTACTAAAATGAAAAGGCTATAAACACGCAGCCGTGTTTGCGCGGCAGTCCTAAACCAGCAGTAACCCTGCCGGAGACGCGCGAAGCCCTTAAAAAGTTCGGCCCCCTTTTCTGTTCACAGAGATCTCTCTCTCTTCCACCGCTGTTTGGATGCGACAGAAGTGCTGAAAATTAGTCACGTGCTGTCGTCTGTAAGCTGATACCCTCTCTGTTTGATTTTTAATTATGACTAAAAAACAATGAACGTTATTTCTACCAACAAGTTAAACAAAGGAAATAATTCGATACTGCTGATATTGCAGCCAGAATGGGAGACATTCTGTAATTTTCAAAGTTGAAATACAGTAGTCAGAACAGAGCACGGCTTAAAGGGCACATTCTGTCAATATATTTGTATTTGGGATTACGACTGTTTTCAGCTAAAGCACTGTCCGTCAATTACAAGGTATAATTTGCTTCTCGGTATTCTGTGTACCGTAAGATACAGGGGAGTGATAACCCCGCTTTCAATAAAACTGGGCGAATATGGACATGGGCGCTTGTCTGGTCAAATCGGGCGCTTAAGGTATAATATTCAGAATCGACAAGTTTGAGAAATATTAAGAGTGGGCGCTTAAAGGAAGTGGGCGATTCCGAGGTATTTAACGGTAGTTTTATAAGCATCACGGCTCAAAGTTTGGTTTCGGGCGTCTACGGCAAAACCGAAACTATCTGCTAGAGGGATGGCAACACTGATCATGAGCCGTACGGCCGGGACGTGGCGTCACCGTTGTGCTGTGTTACACGGTAGAACCAATCAACCGCAGCTCCTCCGCGACGGGACGTCAAAGGGGTGCTGCGCCAGTGTTCCTAGGCTAAAAGCTAACCAGCATGCCGCCCATTAAAGAGCAGCTGGTCGCATCTTGCACATCGGTTTTAGTAAAGTACGCGTCTCGACTTCGACGAAATATTTCTTCTATGATTTTTTGTGCCACTAAAGAGAAACAGTCTGGTATCGTTCTGACCGGAGTTGCCCTCTAAGGATGCGAATAAACTTTGCCTTTAAAAACGAGCTCTGGCGAAATATTGATAGTCAAATATTTGCCTCAAAATTTTCTCCACACATTAGTAGACACATTATTAATCCATTCTACATATTAAATGTTTTAATGCGAAAGCATTTACTGTTTTATGGAGCGAGCTGACGTCACCAGTTTGAAGCGCAAAAGCGGCTCCTGGTTTCCGCGCCTTCGCTTCCATTGGCTGGTGCGCGTCGACGGAGCTCCCATTGGCCGCCGCGCCATGGCCTCCGATACCCCGAAGCGCGCACACGCTAGTACGCAGCAGACGACAAAGAGAGCGGAAGAGCAGACGACGACGGGAGAGGAAGTGCAGACGACGAAGGGGCGGAAGCGCGGCTTGAATGCTTTCGCATTCACAACTCATAAGAAATGCTATGGTGTACCTCGAGCTTTTTTTTTTTTTTGTCAGAAACATATTGAATTTTTATACTAATTTATAGAGGTGGGCTAGTATATGTCCACATGTTCTGTCCCTTGTCGTTTGTCTAACCTTTGCGCTATTTAATTTCTGTATGAAGCTTTATTTTTTTGTCTGAGAGGCTGAGAGGCCCTACTGGAAACATTGAGAACGTGACGTCCAATGTTGAAATATGAGGGCAGCTGCTACCAATTGCCCCGGGAGGGAGGCAATTGGTACCAGCTTCCCCATAGCCCCATAAAAAAGTATTTAAACTCCAACGTTTAAATGTTTTTTTGTTTTTTTACTGCTGGTTCAATTTGCAATTTGTGACTTTGCATAATATGTAACGTCACCCCACCGTACTGCGCGGGAAAATTTGAATATTTGTGCTGACGTCATCTTTGATCTGCAGATTTCTCAGTAGCAATTTTGGATTTAGAGATAATAACTAGCATGGCGGGGTTACTACTGCCCGAGTACTTCAAAAATAACTTTAATAAAAAAACACAACACCAAAAAAAAAACTCTTATGACGTTATTTTTACGCCGCGATCGTTGAACCCGAAAAGTGTGGTTGCGCAAGCGGCGTGCCGCACTTCGGTGAACGCCCAGGAAAATTAGTGAAATTTTTGCCAGGGTAAATTCCAGCCGGACTGGTTTCTCGTTTGGACTAGCTTTTTTTTCGTGATAACTTAAATTTGCAAACTTGAGAGCAAAAAAAAAAAAGGAATATGTTTGTATTAAAGTGCAATGAAGCTAAAAAGTACAAAAATTAGACATTGATAACTCCCGTAAGGACGAATTAGAGCGCAGTTTTTGAGGAGGAAGAGGGGAGGGTACGGAGGGGAGGGTATGAGGGGAACACACGGGTCACGGGTAAGTCCTGCGCGCTGCATCGTGGGATGTTTCCCATAATGCAACGGGGCAGGGGGGACCGTCGTCTAGACGTAATTATAGGAAACGTCCCATAATGCACCGCGCCGTTACACCAAAAAATCCATAATGCAACACGCGGGTCATGAGTTAAACCCGCGTGTTGCATTGTGGGACGTTTCGGCTAACGGTGCGTTGTACTATGGGATGTTTCCCATAATGCGCCGCGCGGTAACGCCGACTCCGATGCAGGTGAAACCGGAAACGGTCGCTTAAGAGCAGCGCTTTAAAAAGAATAAACGGAAATCGTTGTCGAAATATTTGACTTGGTTTCTATTTAAGTTACTCATATCCTCAATCAATAGCGTGCCACTTAACATTCGTTGACCCGTAAGCTGCGACGAGCGCCCATCCGCAAGTTGCGTTTAAAATATTAGCCAGGACTGCAACCCAGTTCAACCTGTGCCATAATCGAAGCTGATGACATGGCTGCCACCATAGCCGTGGTTAAGGAGTTATCCGCTATTGTCTGGTTATGTCTTTTTTAATTGGTTTCTTTCACGTTCTTTCGAATTCTAACTCACAAGTGCATAGTTAAAGCAATAATCCACCTTCGGAAGCTTTTATATGTAATCTTTGTGTCTCCTTAGCACTTGCAGTAGAGCCTCGGCTAGATACAGGATAGCAAAAAAACTGCGTTGGCAACTGCTCTCATTGAAGCGCTAGTGCGGGCACTAAGGAGATACAAAGATTAAGTATAAAGGCTTCCGAAGGAAAATTAGTGTATAATCATGCATTAGAACAAAAAAAGAAACATACGTAAGAAAGCAATAAAAAAAGACATGCCCCTCGGAGGACTCAAACATACAACTACGGGTATGTTGCCTCTAGAAGGCGAAAACCCATATCCTATTCAGAAACTATGCAGGCATCTTTTACGGTTGTTAAGGACATACATAAACATCTTTCGCCGATGTAGACTTAGAACATTTTTGTTGTTGTTTTCATTATTCTTCGCTGATTACAACCTTTCTCGGCCAGAACTGTAGTACTCGGTCCTCAAGTACGCAATCACGGTTTATTTCGGTCCTATTTCCAGCCTCTTCGACAGATGTTTCGGTGAGCGAATTTGCATTTTTGTGGCCGAAACGAGGACACATTTTGGCACACGTCATTTGACGCTCAGAGCGATGGTATTGGTAACGATGGGAGATACAAAACGGTTCCTTAAAACTCTCTAGCCATACAAAATAACAGATCACTAAGCACGACGCGAAAATATAATAAGCAGCGCCCACCGTTTTGTTTAGGTTGTCAATGACTATAACAGAGAGTGTGCAGTACAGTGGCACGGAAAGAATAAGAAAGAAAGAAAGACCTGTATGGCAGGTGTTCCGGTAAAGCCTGTAGGATATTCATATTAAAAATAGCGCAAAAAAGACAGGACAAAAAGACGAAGAAGCACACAGGACAAGCGCTATACCTGTTGGATAACTCGCGGTGTTCCCAAGCAACTAGTCGTTGACGACATAGGTAAAAGCCTCTTCGAAAAAATAGGAGAAAGGCGGCGAGAAAGAGCTTTATTACATTTTATTATGGAACTCGGAAGTTATTAAAGTATCTAATTATTTCCAGCCTTGAAAACCATAATTTTAGGGTGAGGATTTAACTATGTTAACATACTAAACTGTTTCGTCGTGTCACGTTAAACGTGCGATTAGAAAGGAAATAAGATATGACTGGACTAAGTGAAATCAAATTTAAACGAAAAAAAAGAAATTAAAAGCCGCAGGCTTGCTGCCGTCGCTTGATATTACAGTAGATTTAGAATCATCTTTTATTCGTGAATATAAGGCACATCCAATTAAACTCTGGAAGTTGCGAAGCTTGTCAGCCGCCATGAAATTTCTGTTTGCACTTCGCGTGTCGTCCGGGGCACTTTTGGCTCCTAGAAAAAAAAAAGAAGCAAAATAAGTGTGAAACGTAATAATCGTGTGTACACAGACTTGGGCTAAGATTGAAATGTAGCTGGGACTCAATGTGTAGAAATTGATTACCATCTATACATAGATGATAACCCATCTTCCCCAGATTACCCCTGATTTAAAGCATTTAATCGCCTAAACGAGCGTGAAACCAAAAGATGAGGAATAATTTTACATTCAGTGAACCCAACACCACATAGATAAAAATTGCTAATTTTTTTTGCCTTACTAAAGAAATCTCTTGCAGGGCGCAGATCAGACGCCACTGCTGCGTTTGCGTTATGACTTCTAATCTGATTGATTGGAGCGAGTTGAAGTCGAATGATGACGCAGCACTCTCGTTTGATCTGACGTTGTCTATCTCCAGCGATGCAGGAAAATGTAGCACTAAGGCTTTTTCATGAATATTGTGTTGGTGGATATTCTGAGCCATGAGATATGCGCTCCTCAAATTATAAAAACAGTTTTTAAAGCCGAAAGAAAAAGATGAAACTTACACGAGTTTACCAATATCTCAGACCGCCCCAACCGTAACCCAAACCGTAGCCGCCGTAGCCGTATCCAAGACCATGGCCGTAGCCCCAAGCTGGAACATGGGAAACTGCCCAGGGGGAGGCACGGTAGGAGAAACTAGTACGAGCTGGGAAGCCGAGGTAGCCAGCGAGGGCGCAGGTGGCCAGGGCCAGGATGAGGAAGGTACGAAGCTGAAAGCAATTCGAATGGTATATTCAGTCTAACGAAGCATTTGCGTGGAAACATATAATTGGCTTTCAACACAATTTTTGTGTTTAAACAGTGGAAGTTTCAATGTGAACTGGAATCATCTTTATGTTCTTTGAAATAACCAGACTCGATCTAAAATAGGCCGTAAAAATCGGCGCCTCCACGTAGCGATCTAGACTTATCGTCAAAGTTGTATTTCAAAGGTCGGTTTTATCTTGTGAAATTACAAGGATATGCTCCATCTTTGTAAAAGGTTGGGCCTTAGAAAACTGTTTTGAAAAACAGCGTGAATAACACATGGACAAGAAGAGAACACACAGGACGATGCGCTTCTTGTCCGTGTGTTATTCGCGCTGTTTTTCAAAATGGATTCATACCAACTCGCCCAACTTTCCATTTTAGAAAACTTGCCAGGGTTAACGGCGGATGGCGAGGCAGACGACCGCTGTCAAGTGCCGAGGCGGGTTCGGAGCACGTATTGATAGATGGCGTCGGTAGCAGCGTCCGAAGGTGTAGCCCATAGAGTTATCATAATGTACGCTAGAGGTTAAAGTGGCGCTAGCGTGCTGACGCATACTGAAGCAGACAGCAACCAGTCAAAAATTGACTTCCTGTAATGCATTTCTATGCGAAAAAGTGAGTGCATTTTCTCTCTGCGCTCGATCATAAGAGCAAATATCCCGCATAATTCGTACGTACTAGGTAGCTTGGAACATTTCTCAGTCAGGCGGACGAATGATTGGTCAGTTATGGCGTTTTTCTTTCAAATTCATCGCATTAAAAACGGTGCTAAAACGAATTCGTACGTGAATTTATGTGCACTCTCGGACACTCTTAGCGCGAACACGACGTCGGCGCTCTTCAGCATGAGGGATATACGTGCCAAACGAACGGAGGACATCTGGAAATAAAATTGGACGGCAAGAACTGCGCAGTAGCACTGAATCAGTAACTACCCGCGCATGTACGATAAAAAATAAATTGAAGGCCACGCAATATATTCCGATTATAAATAAGTAAGTACCGCGGTATTCTTTCTGCTCTGTGCGAACTTCTACGTTAAAAATATTACCAGCACGATCGAAATCTTTGAGAACAAGTGCCCGATAAAAGCTGCCCGGCAGAGAAAACAATACGAAGAGACATCTTTCCTAGCTCACGTGCTTTGTTATGTACGTTTTGAATGTTTTTATCCGCTCATGCACGACGTGGTCAATCTCATATTGTGACAGGACTGGCATATTAGCAATATGTAAGCGTCACCGGAATGCTGGCGATCCGTGGACACGCTCTATATTACGTTTCGATTGTAATTTTATATTGAATCGTCGCTTGTTTTTACATTGGTCCTGCGAAACACACGTTTGGGATCTAAATGTAGCGAAGTTAAACATCGTTTACTAATGAAGAAAAATGCGCTAACTGAAGCTATTACACTTTTGCAGTCTTAATCCAGGTACATACAATTCGGTACAGCCGAAATTACCAAAGCGTTCCGTGTTATTTTCCGGCGAAGAAACAAAATGCACGCGCGTTTTCCCGTAGGAATGCACAGGAGCATCGCAAAAGTAGACTGGTTGCTGTCTGCTTCAATTTGCGTCACGGAAGTCGCATAGACACTAGCGCCGGTAGACTCTAGCGTACATTATAATAACTCTATGGTGTAGTCGAGCAGCGAGAGAACGCAGACGGCACGCAGATGAAATCCGTCGGTAGAAGCGCCGTCGTTGTAACAGCGTTTTTTAGATGCGGAGCATCTCTTGCTCGGGTCTATGTCCCGCGGCGTCGGCGTTGGCGTCGTAGTCTGCACTCACACTACGCATGCACAACTCTCCTCCTTCCCTCTCTTCAACAGCTGCGCGTTACTCTCTCCGCTCTCTCTCTCTACCAGCTGCCTGCACTTCGCGTGCGTTCACTTCTACTCACAACGCGCGCGCATGCGCAACTCTCCTCCTCTAGTCTCCTCTCCTTCAAGTGTGAATATAAGCAGCGGTAGCGCGCTGCGCGCGTTAGGGGAGGAAGTGGCCGAGTGGGCTAACGCGTCTCAGCTCGGAGCGTGGAGCGAAAGCTTGCCCTGGGAACCTCCTGGGTTCGATTCCCCACCGCCCCCGCCCGTTTCGACCTGGATGAGTTTCGTACCGGCACGCGTTCGTGTAATCACTACTGTGTGATGCACGTTAAAAAAATTACACCATCTTTTCGAGGGGAACCATGGGGTGATGCGGAGCATCGCGGAGTTTCCAACAACGTTCACGCGATGTGTGGTAACCAACGCAAGTTGACAACGTAATAACACGCAAGTTAACAACTTTACTAACACCGTTAATAAAACCGTTAATAACGATCCGCGATGCTCCGCATCACCCATCGCCATGGGTGATGACCTCGGGAAGATGGTGTAATTTTTTTTATAAGTTTTTCTTGCTTCGTTTTGTTTATGTTGTCGGCCTTTATTTTTATGCCAAAAGTACATTACAAAAATACGATGTTTATAATAACATGCCACCGCGTCGCGAGCAGTCTCGACTAGAGTTCTTGTATAGGCCAGAGTTGCGCGTTCATCCCCGTAGCGCTGCCTTTCCTGCACAGCATGTTGATCCTGCTGCTCACGTGACTGAATTCGGTGAATAGCGGCGCCGTGCGTTCGAGGCGCCCGGCGCGCTCTAAAGCCCGAACCACATAGGGCGTATTCGCGACGTATTTACGGGCGTTTTGGCGGGCGTAATCCCGACGTACAGCGGGCGTCGGGACGAGCGCTTCCTCGGTCGGCGTAAATACGCGCGTATTCGGCGATCCGACCGAGACAGATCTCGGCGCTTCGGCGTATTTCGGCGTGGCGTATCCGGAAGCGTACGGCGCGGTGCCGGCCAATCAGCTCCCGAGTTGAGAGCCGGATGTTGCTCGAGAATCGGCTTGCCTAGCTAAGCGGCCGGCTGGCTGGCTTGACTCAGCCGCCGAAATGGGAGCTCGCTTGGCGCGTTCGCCGGTTTATCGGCGAACTGTACGAAATCGCTATATCTCTTTTGAACGGGCGATGAACGACTGAGACAGAAGAAAATACCATCTATCTTGCGGGCGATGTGAATAAATTACAAAAAGAAGGGTTTTGAGCAGAGATCGCGGCCGTCCTCCTGCCGGGAGTTTTGGCAACTTGACGTTTCCAACGAACATTTATGAAACAGGTGTTAGAAAATTAGGCTTTGGTTGCTGATTAACATTCAGTTATTTCTGTCTCATTGCGGAACGTAATATTATAGCAGCTGATCTACATTTTTCTCGTTTCATGAAAGGCGCGAGTCGGGCTACACTGCACCAAACGCCGAGGAGACGTCGACGAAAAGCGCCGTGTGTGGTTTGGCGACCTTCCCCTCTTCCTTTCTACGAAAAAAGCGCCCGCCAAATCGCGTGATTACGCCCGCTGAGACGCGCGTAAATTCGTCGAGAATACGTCCTATGTGGGTCGGGCTTAAAGTAGGGGAACGTATACATACGCCGGGGCGCGTGCCAACGTCTACTCTCCTGCACCGCATTTCATCCTGCTCCTCCCGTGATCGGATCTCGGCGAATAGTGGCGCGGCGGCACGTGGAAAACAGACGCGCAACTCCGTCTCCTGTAGGGAGCCTATACAAGGACTGTAATCTCGGTAAGGACGTAGCGCCATATATCGATGCTTGCGCCAAACGCGTCCCGCCACTCGATAGTTTGGGTCCCCGTCCGCTGTTGATCCCGGCAAGTTTTTTGGCCCTACTTTTTACAAAAAGGGAGCTATGATTTGTAATTTTATCAGATAAAACCGACCTGTGAAATACACCTTTGACGAGAAGTTTAGATTGCTACGTCAGGCGCCGATTTTTACAGCCCATTTTAGATCGAGCCTGGTTGTTTTCAGTCTCTCTATACATCTTCGGTCCCAAACTGAGAGGGTTAACTCTATATTTGCTGGAAAAGAAATACTTGCTTTAGGTGGCGTTTTTCCTCTCGGAACGATCAAAATGCGTTTCCTGGGATTCGCAAGTACGGATATAGTAAGTAAATGATTCTTTCTTTTTAATCTTGTATAATTTGTTTTTTTTAATTGATGACCTCTTTAAAGTACAACTAATTATTCAAAACAATAAGTTCACGTGTCTTGTAAAAACCGGATTTTGTTTCAGTATATCTTAAATGGACTTGGCTCATGAGGGGAATAATCTTAAAAGTGTATTTCGTGGTATAGTTTTAGTTTGAACTACACTAACGTTTTCTTCTCAACGCCGTTTTGAAAACATTTAAAGAGACACAGCTAGGTATATAAAAAGTATAACAAGCAGCCTCTATAATAGATCAACTGCTTGTTCCTTTGAAGCTCATATTTCTGCTCGGAAAGTGAAGTTCAACTTTAAAAATATACATTCCAGCATATGTTAAATATGACAATTTATTTCATAAGTATACGAATACTGGGAGATAGAAAGTTATGAGCCACCACAATCAATTTGCACTCTTTACGAAAACAAAGTTGAAATATTCGCCAAGGAAGTAAAGATTTAGTCACCTACCATGATTGGATGTTAAGTCGGCCGAGATGGTCACACTAATGGAGCGCTTAACCCTCCGGCCCCTTTTATAGGGCATCTAACGTTGTGGCCTTGGAACCCCTAACTGAACGAGGAATGTGTTAGCATTTCGTCCCGGCTAAATTTGGTGTGAGCAAGGGGGAATGAATTGACTAGGATATCAACGTTAGGATCAAACTAAAACTTCTGAGGAGGACGTTTATCGGCTAAAAATATCTCGCTAGTGCTTGAGTCTCCAATCAGTACACGTTAATTCGGCCACCATGTCGGGTTGTTTACCTCCGGGATATATTTTCGATTACTGTTTCTTTCCAACCTGCTGTGCTCGCAGTGTGATATTTATATTGGGCTTCACGCAATCGAGTTTTATGATCTCCAAATATTTTGAGCTCTCCGCTTGCTCACGGTTAGGCTCTTTGAACTAAACTGTTTTTTTTATTAAAACAATTTTAACGATACCGTGTTCTATACTTGGTCAGCATGCAGGTATAACATATGTCTACCGGTGGTTTACGTTGTGTACTGCTGAAGCGTGCTTCGGTCTATGGGGAATCGTTTCCGAGTGATGTACGAAGAAACATTAAGCCGTTCACTTCTGGGTGATTGGGTCTGCCCCATACGAAACAGAGCAAAACAAATAAGTTTTCATAAAATATTTGTAGCTGGGAAACTTAATATTACATGTTTCACGATGATATCGCAATTTGTTAACTGTTTAAAATGCGCATCTTAAAAGAGTTCTTTTCTCGAATTAGTCACTTCCATAGAACCTGCTTAGATAGGTGTAAATGTACTGTAGGAAGTATTTCGTTTTTTAGTTGTTTTAGTTATTAACTTTTAAAAATCTGAGGTAAATGTGCGGTATATATCAGCAATTTTATAGCGCATCGTCAAAAAGCAGTCTGTTGCTCTTGTAGAAATAAAAGGCGAGCCCATTTAAAAAAACACACACACGCTCGCACGCACGCACACACACACACACACACGCACGCATGGACGCACGCACGCGCACGCGTACGCACACACACACACACACACACACACACACACACACACACACACACACACACGCACGCACGCACGCACACACGCACGCACACACACACACACACACACACACACACACACACACACACACACACACACACACACACACACACACGCACACACACGCACACACACACACACACACACACACACACACACACACACACACACAATTAGTTTAGCATCGTATAAGTGTTTGTAAAAAAATATGCACCTCCAAAATTTTGTTTTGCGCTAAAATGATAGTATAAAGACGAAGCATAATTCAAACCGGAACCTTGGCGGCGCGTTCAAAGTGTGTTGTTGTGTGTCTGTGCACGACTCATAACCATTAAAAAAAGACTTACTTCGTCTTCTTATATTAAGCTCGGCGGGTACCTAATTAGAACTATACCCTTTTACAAGAAATTCAAGCGTTAAATATTCAAGGCTGGACTAAATGACGGAATGACTCGGAACAATATGCTAAAATCAATGTGTCCGTGGAGTTCACAAATGAATAGACCCTTTCCGAAATGCAGTCTGACCACTTTGATCACTATCATCATCTGTGGATTTGCGTCTGTGCCATACGAATGGCGGCCTTCTAGTGACTGATAAAGGAAGACGTTGAAGATGCTCCTAAACGGATGATGCGAGTCCTATACATTCGGGGGTCAGTACGACGCGACGTAAGAATTGAACAGAAAAGCTACGTAAGCGTTTATTTCTGATAACTCAGATTCAGTCAATCTGTGGGCGGCCCACAATCGGCTTTAAAGCACTTTAGTGTATAGACTTTGCTCGAGGCATCTGAGTGGGTTGGAGCTTTGTTCTGAATGCAGGTTCTTGGTCACCATCGAACTGAAAATGATCGAGAAAGAACTCATACTGAACGATTCCTCGCGTTCCGTTGACTTGCGAAAGTGACGGTGCCGATACAAGTTCATTTCCGCCATTGATTTGGCGAAACCTAACCTGCCGTACAAACCACCACATGGCACTGAATTTCGGAAAAGGTCTAATGTGCGAGGAAAAAACGATATTGGCCTTCATTTTGTTAAATCAATCTAAATCCCATTGGGCTCGCTGGTAGTTTGCCCATATATTAAATTAAATGCAAGTAAAAAATTAAAACTACCAACATTGGCTTTATAAAGAGCAGCACTCAAAGTGATGGCGCATTTTTCTTTCTCTTCAGATGATAACCTATCTATTTATTTTGGACGTTGTGGACACAATCAAGAAACAATCAAGACACAACGCAAACTACTTTAAAGCAGTCAAACGTACGCACCCAGGGTGATGACGCACATCTGCATACACACGCAGGGGGATGACTATACATTTGCGCATTTTCAAAACATATTTCACCATGCGTGCGTAGATGAATCACTTCAATTGTTATTTCATCCTAACTTGTATAAATTATGGTAACTGACAACTTCTTTTTTGCGCAGAGTATTGACGCTGATATTATATTAAATAAAATGTACGACCCCATCATATTTTCGTACTGATACAAGAAAGAACTGTCTTTGATGTTGCTGCTTCTCTAAAGCATGACATCGCAGACAGCTGAGTGTATTAGTATAGCATCATGCTCAGTGTCACCACAAAAAAGGCTTTTGAGGTCTAAACATGTTTTCTGCCTCGTAATACGCCGAGCTATCTCGTAGATTACCCACTAATTGACTCTTCGAACTACTTTGCGGCAAAGGAGACAGACAGGCATTCCTTGGCGCGTACTCAGCGCCGGACGCTCGGTCACCGCCCAATTACAACATTAGCGGTGGCGACCACACATGCGAAAGTTTCAGAACTTACTGTTACCTCTTTGAAAAGTTACTAGGGATTTCGGGAATCTGGGTTCGTTGCAGTTAGCAGACACCTTTCATCTCCATTATCCATCTTATTTTCTTCGCCGCCGTTTTGTCGTAGAATCTTTTTTCTTTTCTTTTGATCGGTAATAATTCTTGAATGGGAAATTTCGAAATTTTGGGAACCGGTCCCGGCTGCTAGCACTGCATTTGGGCCAATACTGATCGTTTGACTATGCGTAATTTTAAATTTACGTAAAAAACTCAAATATATATATATTGTAACGGACAAGGAAAAGGAAGAAAAGAAGGAGAAGAAGAAGAGGTCGTATGGAGAATGGGGGACTGGATTCTGGGTTGCCCGTTTAGCCCATGAGCTGAGACTCCCGCAACATTTGGTGGCAGCGGTGGGATTACGAAATGGCAACCCAATCGGAGGCAAGTGGCGTGATCTCAAATTCCGCGGCGATGCAAATCACGGAGCGGTTAGCTAATCTGCTCGCCGAGAGGAGTGCTACGGACATTGTGAACCTGCTTGGAACCCTCGACGATTGCCTCGCAACCCGTCTGTCTCTGCTGGAAACTGCGGTCGAACGTCAGATTGCCGATGTAGGGCAACGCCTCAATGATGGCCTTTCGTCCATTGAATCTCGGATTCGACTGCCTGTGCACCACGGACTGCCACTCAAGCTGCCGACATTTGATGGGCAGTTGTCTTGGCAAGCCTTCATCATCCAATTCGAAACGGTTGCAGACTTTTACGGGTTCGACTCAACGTCCAGAGCTCGTGCAATGGTGGCCCAGTTGAGGGGGAACGCTGCTGAATGTTTGGAGAGCATGTCTGCAACAAGTCGTTCCTCATATCAGCTACTCATAGAAGCCCTAAAGTCCCGCTTTGGTGATGAACATCTCCAGCAATTTCACCTGACTGCTTTGAAGCAACACCGCCAAGGCACGGACACACTCCAGGAGCTAGCTGACGTAATCCAGCGGATGGCGAGAAGAGCGCTCGTCGGATGTACGGAAGTCGACGTGGAGCAGATAGCTACCACTGCTTTCATCGACGCAATCGAAGACACCGACATTCAGCTTCTTGTGCGACTCGCCCACCCAACCACGACTCGTGCAGCACTGGCTCGCGCACTCGAAGTTCAAGCAGCCAACAAAGCAATGGACATGGTGCCGACATCTGGAATCAAGCTTCCGGGGCTGGCTCAACGATCTTCACCGGTACGTTCAAGTAAACGTCGTTGCTTCACGTGTGGTGACATTGGGCACTTAGCTCGATCCTGCCCAAATCACTTGGCCCCGTGCAAAACGCAACCTATACCAACGCCAAACGTTTCAAGTGACAGTGAGCATGGCAAGGTTGAGTCTCATGTAGTGCATCATGTTCCTCTGGTGACAACGCCACTGCGCACCTCACCAACGCCATGTCTTTCAGTTCATCTTCATGAGTTGGGACAACATGTGAATGCTATCGTGGACACCGGAGCTGCAGTAAGTCTAATTGATTATGCATTACTGCAATCAGCGAAGTGTACCACGCCCAAAACACTTCCTGGTACCGTCTGTCTTATATCAGCCGACGGTTCTACAATCGAACAAGAAGGGCAGATCTCGTTGACTGTAGAAACCTTAGGAACAACAGTCAACCTCCCTTTGTAATTGTGCGCAAGTTACAATGGTCAATGATACTCGGCCGTGACTGGTGTTCCAACGTCTAGCTCTCTCTATCGTTTCGTGGAGGTGAACATTGCTTGTCAGCATCTACCAACTTTGAGTATTGGCGATCAGTCCAGTTGGTCTGCGACAGAGTTGCCCCAAGGAGATAGTGGGGGAAGTAAAGAAGCAACTTCCTGGAATTTTGAGAGCTTATTCGATGGATTTGTCCTAGCGTGGTCCAGCTTGAAGAACCTGACGAAGACCGCTGCAGCCCAAGTATGTTCTACTGTCGCAACTGCTACGACATTTGTGTCTACACTAATGGCACCGATGGTCAATCGAAAACCACAGAAGGTGTTCCGTATGGTTGCAGCATCGGACATTGTTGTACCTAAGTTATCTGCAGTTTGGGCTACAGCAATAATTCCAGGTTCAATGACGTCAAAAGATATCCTAGTTGAATCACTGCTACAATCTCGTCCTGGGATGGAGTTTGCTATACCTCGCTGCCTTGTTTCCTGCGAGAAGGGGAGTTTGATGCTTCCAGTTTTAAACCTGACGAATGGTGACCTGCTCCTGAAATCCGGTGAAGACTTCGGACCTGTGACATTTGCCCTCTCACATGCCACTGTCGCGACAATTAGTGCGGCACCAACGATGTCTTTCCCGCAAAATTGTCTTGAAAAAGCTAGTGATCTTCCATGGTCGGAATTTAATTTCGGCAACAACTTAACAGAACAACAAAAGGCACAGATACAAGAACTGCTCTTGGACTTTCGGCAGTGCATTGCTATTACACCAGAAGAGCTAGGGTGCACACCACTTGTGCGCCACACCATCAATACTGGTGATCACGCTCCAGTACATCACAATCCAAGACGTGTTTCGATGAGAGAACGGGAGGAGATAAACCACCTAACACTGTCGTCACCAGACCGACCATAGCATTCCACACATGCGTGACGCCGCCATACTATAATCGTGGGCAGACCAGTTCACGAGACAGCTCCTGTGGCTCAGCTCAGACCTCAGAGTTGTGCCGTCGGCACGGTGCCTCACGGTAGATCAAAAAAGACGGCTCTACAAGATTCTGCGTGGACTACCGGAAACTTAACAGCATAACAAAACCAGACGTGTATCCTTTGCCACGACTCGACGATGCCCTTGATCGCCTTCATGGTGCCAGCTACTTTACTACTCTGGATCTCATGTCCGGATATTGGCAAGTGGAGCTGGAGCCGAAAGATTCCGAAAAAACTGCCTTTGTAACTCCTGACGGATTGTTCCAGTTTAACCGTCTTCCATTCGGACTCTGCAATGCACCTGCGACTTTCCAACGCCTCATGGATAGGGTGCTTGGACACCTGAAGTGGACGATGGCGTTAGTTTATCTTGATGATGTCATTGTATACGCTGACACGTTTGAAGAACACCAGCACCGTCTGCGTCTAGTGCTGAATGCCCTCACCAATGCGCATCTCCGTCTGAAACCATCGAAATGCTTCTTCGGATGCGACGCAGTCATTTACTTAGGGCATGTTGTCAACAAAGAGGGTATTCGCCCGGATCCAACCAAGCTGGCAGCGCTAGCCAATATTCCTGAGCCCACTACCACGAAGCAGTTGAAAAGCTTTCTAGGCTTTGCGTCCTATTTTCGTCGATTTGTAAGAAACTTCTCTCTCAGAGCTGCTCCACTGACTGAGCTTCTTAAAAAAGACACCAAGTGGCGTTGGTGTGCAAAAGAACAAGCTTCTTTTGCTGATATCAAAAGAACACTTCTTGAACCACCAACCCTGGCTCATTTTTCAGAAGAAGCACCGACGTTCATTCACACTGATGCCAGTGGCGAAGGGCTTGGCGCTGTTCTTCTCCAGAGGGACAGTGCAGGAGTAGAACATCCCGTCATATACGCAAGCCGCAAACTCAGCGAACCAGAAAGTCGATGTCATTCTTCAGAACTCGAGTGCCTCGCTGTTGTTTGGGCAGTGGAAAAGTTCCGTCCATACATCTACGGAAAGCATTTTACAGTCGTGACAGATAACTCTGCTCTCCGTTGGCTTCAGTCAAAAAACGATCTAACTCCGAAATTGACTCGGTGGGCAATGAAACTGCAAGAGTTGGACTTCTCGATCGTTCATAGAAGTGGGAAACAGCACCAAGACGCCGACTTCCTCTCACGGCACCCCATCGAAGACGCCAGAGTTGCTCCTGTACTCGCACTCTTAGATTTGCAGTCGGCGCAAGCAGAGCAATGTGACACATTCAACATAATCCAGTTGCTTTCTGACGAAGTGAACGGGAGACCGCGACTTTCAGAACGTCGCTTGCGGCGTCTACGAGCGTACTACCAGCTTCGGGACGGTCTGCTGTGTCATCGAGCACATCCCTCAGGAGCGTGGCTCCCCGTAGTTCCTCCCAAAATGCGTCGGAACGTTCTTGAGATGTGCCATGATGCTCCAACTGCGGGTCATCTCGGGCAACACCGGACGCTCGACAAAGTCGCCAAGAGATTTTGGTGGCCGCACCTCAGGACGGATGTCCGACAGTACGTCGCGTCTTGCGCAACATGCCAACTGCGGAAAACACCACCGCACCCGGCGAAGACCGAGCTACAGCAAATACCGCCTCCAGGCAGCCCGTTTGAGGTAGTTGGAATTGATCACCTGGGGCCGTTTCCAAAATCTGATGATGGAAACAGGTACGTCATTGTCGCAACGGACTACCTGACGAAGTGGGTCGAAGTGGAGGCAGTCCCCGATACTTCAGCTGTGCATCTCGTCACCTTCGTCAACAAACACCTTGTATTGAGGCATGGTGCACCCCGCCTGATAATATCTGACAGGGGAACGTCATTTATGTCCCGTACTTTCGGTTGTGCTTTGCGAGATTACGGAATTGAACATGCGGCCGCTTCACCCTACCATCCTCAAACGAATGGCCTAGTAGAGCGTACCAACCGCAGCATTGGAGATATATTAGCTGCGTTCGTCAATAAATCTCACAAGAACTGGGACACGTTCATTGGTACAGCGGCGTTCGCTTTGAACACTTCACAACAGGAAGTGACCGCCAAATCTCCATTTGAGCTTGTTTACGGAAGACTCCCGACGCTTCCGCAGGAATCATCGATAGGCGCTGCGTGGACCCGTCGGGCGCGAGAGTATGAAGAGAACTTCGCTGAACGTCTAAGTGAAGCCAGAAAACTGGCTCGGCTGGCAATTCTAAATAAGCAATCAAAGTTGGCCGAACGTCACAACAGAGACAGCTCATTGCCGTCGTTTTCACCAGGTGATGTGGTGCTTCTTCGAAGGCACCTAAGACGTCCACAGCACTCGGAAAAGCTTTTGCCCAGATACTGTGGACCTTTCAAGATCAGCAGGCAACTTGGACCCGCAACGTACCGTCTCGAAAACCTTGACACCCTGCCTCAGCGTGGGCGACGCCGCACTTTGACAACCCATTCAAGCCATCTGAAACTTTATGTCACACGTGGTGACTATCTTAGCATCGTCCGGGACGGACTTCCAAACAGGGAGGAGCGAGTGTAACGGACAAGGAAAAGGAAGAAAAGAAGCTGAAGAAGAAGAGGTCGTATGGAGAACGGGGGACTGGATTCTGGGTTGCCCGTTTAGCCCATGAGCTGAGACTCCCGCAACAATATATATATATATATATATATATATATATATATATATATTTTTTTTGTACAATTGGCAGTTTGGATGACGTTGGAAAACGATAGAGGTGTCTAAACGGCACCGCCTCGCCTCGCAACGAAACGAGTGTGTCAAAGGTTCGCTCGTACTTCTAAAAGAAACGCCGAGAGATGCGAAACATGACAGAGGCTTGAGAAACGGTCCCTATTGGCGCACGCAGCCGCGCCTGCGGGGTAGTCCTTGAAGTCCCTGTATCTGGGAAAAGTGGCGCATTCTCTTTCCTTCTCCTCTAAAAACCCTCCTTACCCCACCTCTAACTTCCGGTTTGCGTCGGAGGGGCCCTCTGGAATTTCCCAAGCGTTTTGACGTCTCGGTCAGCTGAAGCGGTCGAGATGCCGATCGTGTGGACTTTTCTCGTCATATAAGTGTGGCAGTGACCTCATTTAGAGCCTGCATTCGTATCCGACCGTCCTGAAGCCGCTCTAGATCGGTTCGTCCAACCGTGGATCCCGAAAGTGCTTTGGATAATTGTCCCTACCGAGTTGCATTAGGTCAGTGTCTCGTGAGTGTTAGGCTTTACAGCTGGTGCGGGCGAGTTGCCGATCGTGTGGACTTTTCTCGTCATGTAAGTGTGGCAGTGACCTCATTTAGAGCCTGCATTCGTATTCGACCGTCCTGAAGCCGCTCTAGATCTGTTCGTCCAACCGTGGATCCCGAAAGTACTTTGGATAATCGTCCCTACCGAGTTGCATTAAGTCAGTGTCTCGCGAGTGTTCGGCTTCACAGCTGGAGCGGGCGAGTTGCCGATCGTGTGAACATTTCTTGTCATACAAGTGTGGCAATGACCACATTTAGAGCCCGCATTCGCATCTGACCGTTTTGAAGCCTCTCTAGATCTGTTCGTCCAACCGTGCATCCCGAAAGTACTTTGGATAATCGTCCCTTCAGAGTTGCATTAGGTCAGTGTCTCGTGAGTGTTCGGCTTCACAGGAATCGCAAGTCGTTTTCAATCGTCATATAAAACCGCCAAATTGTAATTTTATTCTCCACGATCTCATATGATGACTACGTTTTAATGCGTGTCCTTGGCGAGCGTTCGGGAGGGTTTGGCCTACGGGTGCTAAAAACAATTTGGCGGCCTAGAAAGCAAGATACTATTTTCTTTCTAATCGGGGAAGTGTTGATGTGTTTGACACTAAGCTAACACTTTTAAGCTGCCTGCAGTACTAGTATGATAAAAAGCGCTACGTATTGCTGTGCATGCTGTAAAACTTCACGACACCGCGGGCCTTTCGCTACGGGGCTACGCGGTTCCGCTACTTTTCCGAGCGTTTAATAAATACTATTTTCGTTATTTTATTTGGTGAAACCGTTTTTGGTAATGAGAACTCCGTTTTCGATTTGTTACCCCGTAATTTTATCAGAGTATCTATATCTTTTTTGTTACTCGTTCATACTCAAACAATCCAGGTTTAATTACGATTTACGCTGCTTTTAGACTCCTGGGCCAGCATCCTGGTGCAGACATGGAAACTAGCGCTCGGTTTCAGCACCTAGTTCGCGAGTCAAGCGATTGCTGGTTATTTCAGTAAAAGGGAATGAGGCAAATATAATTCAAATCACACCCAGAGAACAATGCAAAATAAGCGAATGCGAGATCAAAATCTCCATGAAAATACACAAGCACAGATGATGTTAAAAAGAACAAAATCAAAGTCACAATTTTATTTATTTCACAAACCTGCCAGCCAGGTAAAAGGCCACGGCAGGAGCATTCACTACAAGTAGAACACATGCTCAGTACATAACAAAAGAAATCACAGAATGAAAAAAGAAAATAAATGGCATGGAGACACACCATACACAATCAAAATTGGTTTCTTAACACTTCACAAATGTGCGGGTAGCTTTACTGACAGGTGCAGTCACTTTTACATATCATAAAATACTTCTAAAGCCCTTACACCTTCCAATGCTGTTACTGATACGGTACACCTGTAGACAATAAATTGTACAAACCACATGGAATTCAACTTCAAGCTGCTTGATGAGACGGGTCCGCAGGTATCCGACTTCAGATGCATACTTAAGATAAGGATGCACGAGTGTGTTACATGCTGCAATTTTGGCTCACCTTGTATGCTAAAGAATCCATCAGCTTGTGCATTATGTCTGACACAAACTTGAAGTCCTGTAGATGCAAATGAAGTGTGCATTCTACAGGCAAAAGCTATCCAAATTCCCCAGTACCACATTGAAACCATGGGAAACACAAGAAAGATGAATCCTAAAAACTTTCTCGAGGATCCCTTTACTCCATGCAGTCCCCTTCATAGTGGACGTTCCGAGACACTTAAGTTGATCTGCAACGAGAAAGCTCTTATGTCCAAATTGTAAATTGTTCTCTTCACGTTGCAACTGATACTCCTGTCATTGCGCCAGTATCAGTTTTAAGGCTGCGGTCCCACGGCAGCAATCTTGAACACGGCGTTAGTTTAACCAATAGATGGCGACACGCACCCGTGGGGTGGCCGAAACATTGGTTCACGGTGGGATAGCTTGAGCACCACCACGTTCCCCTCGTGGCCTTGCTCGCGCCGCTTGCCAGCTGTGCTCAGCTGGCTCAAGTAGCGTGGCCCAGCAAACGCATGTATGTGAGAATGTTCAGGCTGGGTATAAATTGTTCTCTGATATAGGGATATGCGGTTCGGCGGTTGTCACGGGCTTTCGCAATAAATCTTACCAAGAAGGAATCAATTGTTGATTGACGTGTCAATATTCTTTCAATGAAAACTTCTTCTGCAGGAATGCACGCTCAGTAGACTCAATCTTCCAAGACACCAAGTGGAAGGGGACGTCAAGTAAACTGCTTCGCGATTCACAGTACTTACCTCACCATTATAATGACGACCGAAAAGTGACACAACGAAATATTGTATTTCATGGGATCCGGAAGATGCTGTAAAGGTTGTTGCATTATGGTTCCCAGAAAACAAACGCAGCGTCGCAATATTTTCAGAAGTACCGTCAGATATAATGTTGTAAGTACAGCTTAAAGGGCAACTCCGCTCAATTTCGAAAATTTCGAGATAGTGGCCGATTTTGCTTTAAGAAGCACTCAAAAACAATCCCCAAACCTTTGTTTCGCCAAAAATAAAATATTTTTCGTGCAATTTTATTTTAGCCATGATCGCAAACCGAAACCGAAACAGTGGCAAAGCCGGACAACATTGTATCTTCGGCATCACTAAGCATGTACACCCACGTGATATGCAAGGGGTCACGTGACCGATCATGCGGGCATGCGCTTCGCAGTCATCACCGCGTCGTCTGCAAAGCACGTGCCACCGCTACATCGTTCTGTCCGACAGATTTCGCGGGAAAAACGCACGAAAAGGTAAGTTTTCCCGAAGGCATATTTTGTAGGAATTCGTGGAAGGCGGAGTCTGGGAAAGCGCACGTAAATACGCTTTGCCGAGCCTGAGGTTCAGAGATTTCTTGCTTTTAGTATTTTGTGGCCGGCAATTCCTGCTGAAACTTAAATTGTGTGTAGTTAAATTACTGTTTCAGTGCGTTTAATCCCCGTTTGTTGGTAAAAAGGGCTCATCTTGTGAACAACTTAGATGGTAAACCTTTCCACTCATAATTTCACTGTTCAGAAAAACGCGAGAAAGCGCCGATGCCGTACGTGTTAGCGCTAAGACTGTGTGAACGCTGCGTGAAGGATATGACATCTCGAAAGCTCACGATCGCAAATTATGTTACGTTTCCCTGAAGTGCCCTTCTTGCATCAATCGCACAACACGTATTTATGCCAAAGCGATGTGCTCGAGTCAAAAACAGCGATGCCATGCACGGGCGGCGGCCACTCGTTTCGCTGGTTTTTGCGAAACGGCAACGATAGAGCCACCCTTTGTATCTCCAATGCGCGAAAAATAGCGCGTGTAAATCTTACAAAACGTGTGCATACGTACTGCAGGGTGCAAACAAACAAATTTGCATTAACTTTTTGGTGGCCAGTGGATATGAGTGAAGTATTATTAGCATAAGCCGACCGTGGTTAGTGATATTATGTAAGCTACCAAGTAATATTACCTTCCTTTATATGAGGCCGCTCTATGACGTAATTAGTTTGAGATCAATTGTATTATTGGCTCCCTCAAGCAGGAATGCAGAATTACAGCAGATATGCTCAGGCGTTTCAAAAGTTTTGTCTCTAAAATCGCCAGCAAAAATCAGGGACTCTCATATAAGTAGAAACTTACCTTGAATACGTTTTTTACTGGTCAGATTTAGACATTAAAATTTGAAGTCTCATTTCCAAGTACAAAGAAAATGCCCCAATTGGGTTATTTTTGTATTTCTTTCGTACTAGGAGCTGGAGTTTCAACTGGGAATTTCAAGTCAATATGTTCAGTCTCAGATTTTTGGCCGTTAACTTTATTTTGAGACACTAAAAAATAAGCGGCTCAACGTGTAAAGTTGAAACTTACCTCGAATACGCAATTTACTAGTCCCATTTAAACAATAAAATTTACATCTTAGCAGGCGTGTGTTCCTCTTCAGTGGGCCTCTATGGCTGTTTTTTAGAATCTGACAATTAATCCATGTGCTCTACTTTCAGCACAAATGTCGGACGACGACAGCCTACCGCGCGAGGCAGACTTTGGAGGTTTGCTGCAAGGGGCAATACATGTCCCCGATCCGTATCGGTTTGACCCTCCATTACCAGCGAGGGAACGCCGTGCCAGAGAGCACATCCCCGTGTCACAAGTCCGGTAAATTATTTTATCTGTCCATGCATGCCTTGTGTCAATCAGTATATAAGTGCTTCTCTGATTGGCAGGAAACACCCAAAAGTATCTACAAAATCATTTTTATTTCAGTTATCTATTCAGAATTTCACATCCACTAGAATTTGCTCATGATAGATGTAACACAGCAAACTAAGAAAACTCACAATTATAGGAATAAAAACAGCACTTGATGGTTGAGGCAGCTGCAATGAAACTTGACGGATAAAATACAATTCTTTCGTGGCTTTACACTCTTCCAGGTGCACCTGTGAAAACTGCCCCCAGGAAGAGGGGCACTGTTGCCGTGACATTCCGAGGGTAGCCGGAAAGATTGTGGGGAAATGTATCACAGACAGCGCACTCTTCGGACTCGTGTGTTTGGACGAGAGGCTGCTCAATATAGCCTATGAGCAGCTCTCGTCTTATGAGCCCATTTATTTCGAGCCAGCAGCTAGGGACCAGAACAAGTAAGACCAGTTCTTTGATAACAGTTATGTTTTAATGCACTGCTTGCCTGTGAAATCAATTCTCGGGTAGTATACATTGCGAAGGATAGATTCCCCCTTGATAACTCTGTTTTGGTACAAAAACACTTCAAATCATAAATAGGAAAATCACTGGGTTCTCCGTGGCTCCTTTCCCCGCCAGCGTCTCCGGTCCACCTCGGTTGCCTCAGCTCAATAGGTTGTGTTCGCTATACGTGGCAAACATGAACATAATACATGTCAAATTGGCAAACATGCCACGTATTATGTTCATGATTGCCACGTATAGCGAACACAACCTATTGAGCTGAGGCAACCGCGGGTGGACCGGAGATGCTGGCGGGGAGAGCGAGCCACGAAAAACACCGCACGCCTGGAAAAGAAAAAAATGGGCATGGTTGCACACCATGTCCAGTTCAAGGCGTGCAGCGCTTCATTGTAACCTAGCAGTTAAATAAATATATCCTGCATTATCCCAAATTAACCGGTACATCACACTGGCGACGAGGATGGGATCCATGCAACAAAGACGGATATAAACAACTGAGCGACAATGGAACAAAGGAGACAGCAATAACGTGAGTGATGCCCAATTTCAAACCTAAAGAATGCCTCGCATCGGGAAAATTGAACAGTTAGACCAGAAATCGTAATTACAGTCTGCGTACAACCAATGGATCGTAGTGTTCTCCGCGAACGACATTCTGGAATAAAAGCGAGCCGATGCTCTTCTGTATGTTGTCGGACGAGAAAGGACTAATACGGAACTTGGCGGCACCTGCCAAACCAAGCACCACATACATACTGATTGTTTGACTAGTGCAGAACCACATCGACGTGACGCCCAATGAAATGGTTGAATGCTACAAATTCCATCACCGGAAGCAGTTGGAATCTGAAACCATCGCAGACTACGTGGCTGCACTCAAACAGCTTTCGCTGCAATGCAACTTCGGTGTTTCCCTCAACGAATGACTTCGAGACAAGCTCATTGACGGCATCAAGGACGGAAACATTCTCGAAAAACTGCTGGCTGAACTGACGCTGACATTCAAGGCAGCGGTGCATCTTGCCACTTCAATGGAGGTAGCCATGAAAGATGCAAAGGAAATAAGGAGCGGGACCGAGACCCAATAAGATATCAATCGCTTGGCGCAAGGGCGAAAAATACAATACATCACTTCTGAAAAAGGCAAGCGAGGGGAGAGGAAAATCGTGCAGTAAAATGGATAGGTAGGCTAGTTGGTACATGCTCAACTTGTGAAGCGCCTAAGAGACAGGACCAAGTGCTTGGTCCCGTCTCGTCTTCCTCGTTTTTTAGGCGCTTCACAAGTTTAAAATCTTGCACAATCAGGACCCCATGTCACCGTTGCGGCAAGACCAATCACGACCCTGAAAACTGCTTTGCAAAGAACAAGCCTTGTAAAATATGCGGAAGAACAGGACACTTCCAAATGGTCTGCCATGACAGGAAACGAGATCCGCAAGAAGAAAGGACAAGCCAAGCTTCATCAACCATGTCACTACACAAAACTCAAAAGACGAAACTCAGTTTTTTTTTTTCATCGACTCAAGCTGTTTGAATTTCATCACAGTAATTGTGGAGATTTGCAACAACCCTCTTCAGATGGAAATTGACACAGGCTCACCCGTGACTGTGATCAACCTGGAGGCGTTTCAAGAAATTCTTCCAGACATCTAGTTGAAACCTTCGGGAATAACGCTGAAGCCATAAACCGGAAGCCCATCATTCCAGAGGGAATGGTTCAAGTGGAAATGCAGTACAACGGGCAAGTCAAGCGTCATGAAATTCAAGTGGTGAAGAATGGGGACCTCCCATACTGGGACGGGCATTGCTTCAGGATCTTCAAGTGAACTGGAAGGAAGTGCACAATGTGCGTGCAGAAACCTAACTCTCGCAAGTGTGCTACAGAAACACAGTTCCATCTTTGAAGGTCCAAGAGCTGAAGAACTACGCCGTGAAAGTCTGCGTGAATGATGATGCTCAACCAAGGCTTCTCAGACCAAGGTCAGTTCCATACGCCCCCCGACAAAAGATCACATCTTAAGGAAGAGCACATAATCACTCCTGTGATGAGGAGTGAGTGGGCGACTCCAATTGTTCCAGTGATGAAGGCAAACAGACACGTTCGCATATGCAGGGATTACAAGGTTACACTCAACCCAGCCTTGAAGCCAGATAGGTACCCACTACCGAAGACTGAAGATCTCTTTGTGAAGATTGATCATGGGAGGAAGTTCACCAAGCTGGATTGCAGACAAGCCTACTTCCAGATCCCCTGAGCAGAAGAATCAGGAAAGTCAGTGTGATCAACACATACAAAGGGCTCTAGCAGGTGAACAGGGTGCCATTTGGAAGAACCCCAGCATCAGTTAATGTGATCAACACATACAAAGAACTCTATCAGGTGAACAGAGTGCCATTTGGAATAACCCCCAGCATCAGCTATCTTCCAACGCGTCATCGAAGAACTCGTTGGAAACTTACCATACACAGGTGCATTTCAGGATGACATTGTGGTAACTGGCAAGAACGATTAACATCACATACGGCAAAAGCTCGAGGAAAGTGGCCTTCGCTTGGGAAAAGAAAAATGCTGCTTCGTGCAGGACTCCATCAAGTACCTAGGACATGTCGCAGACCAACAAGGGATCCACCCAAATCCCAAGAAGGTGGATGCGATCCTACAGGTGAAGACGCCCAAAGACCAAAAAGAACTCCGAGCATTTCTGGGACTCCTGAACTTCTACGGAAAGTTCATCAGCATCACATGTTCATAACACTGCATTGCGTGTCTGTTCCCAACACGCACCGCAGTATGTGATTGTTTTCGCAAACTAATGAGTGTGTAGCGGCACGCTACAGCGAGTAAAGAAGACGAAGACCACCAGTACGAGAAAACACCATCACTTGCATGCGGGAGCTCAAAATGACAAGGCGAAGGGCTACGCAGTCCACGTTCCACGATCTTTAAACTTTGGCTCTTTTGTAAATAATGTAAATATACGATTTGTTAGCAA
>JAZHYW010023269.1:0-10534 GCA_037355805.1 Ixodes ricinus | reverse complement strand
CTTACCTCCTATCTTTAGACGGCTAGCGCAACAGATATAGGTGCCGCTCGGCCTGCGCAGTGCGTACTCGTTGAACGAGAACGATCACGACGTCACGTTCACATAGCAGCTGATTTCCAGTGTTGCCGGGGCCTCGAGTGGCTAGTTTCGGTTTTGTTGGCCGCGCCCCAAACAAAACTTTGAGGCGTCGATATCTTTAAAACTACGCACAATAACGAGAAAAAATTACACCTTGCTATTCAGGGACGCTGACTGCACTAAAAACTGTCATAATCCCAAAATCGAAAGTATGGACCGGAGATAGCCCTTAAAGGGATACTGAAGCGAAACTTGAAATACACCTATTATGGTCAGAAATAGGTTTAATATGATCAATGATATCCGTAAATCATAATCACGCGTTTGTATTTTGAACGGATGGCTATATTTTTCACCCTGAGGGGCCCGATTGGGCGCGCGCTCGAAAATCAGCCATCGGAGAGCGCGATGCGTCTTGGGATATTCGGCGCATTCGTGACGTCACTTGTGCCAGACGGGAAAGGCTACGGCGTGGATGTTCTGGTTACGAGCGTTGCCACTTGGTGGCGCGTCGACGATTTACGACCTGTGACAACGTGGCCGTTTGAGATGTGCAAGGGCTGCGCGCACGCTGCACCACGGCAAGTCGGCAACCACGGCACCACTGACAAAACCAGCTCAGAGGCCGGATTCTCAAAGCGAACTTACGACGAAAAAAGTACGTACGACAAATTTGAAAGAAAACCCGTATTCTCGAAACGAAATTGTTGTAACTTTTGCGCAGGTTACGACAGAATCCTACGACAGCTCCGAAGCTGTCTTACGCACTTTTTACGATCAAATCAACCTGGCCGACAGCGTCGCTCAGTTACTTGGTCGCGACGACCAACAGACATTTATTTTTCTACGTGCTCTTCTCGCGCGTCCCGACTTCAACCAGCAAGAAAAAAAGGAAGGAGTACTTGGAACAGACCACGACGAACAAGAACGCTGGATCCACAAACACCCGAGAAGAGCTACAATTTCGGCCACGATTCCACCGACCAAGCGAGCTCCTCGGCAGAATATAGTAGGCCTAGCATCGACTCGGCGCACCGTTGCTCCGGCGGTCCTTGGCCAGGACCGTCTGCCCACGACCGGCTGGCCTGCTGAGTGGAATATGCCCGCGCGACCCTTGTGGACCCTTCCCGGATGAATAGTTTGATCCCTGAACTAAATTTCAGAGGCCAATCTTTTCCCCTTGTCATCTCGATCTCCTTGTTTTCCGAGGCAGCGGTGACGAACGCTGTCGTCGAAAAGGGACTCTCATTGATTCTATCTCCTTGTTTTGTGTGATATAGAGCTCAAATAAACGCCATACGGATTACCTTCGCAACACGGTATGTACACTTTGTTATTAGTATGCCATTTTTATTCTGACACGACGCTACGTCACTGTCGAGCTATAGCAGTTCGTGGATGTCGGTCCAACCTTTCTTTGCCGAGTGTCACGTCAGTATCGAGTTGCAATCGTAAAAGATCGGTCCAGAAGCGCTTATCGAAACGCGGCCTAACAGAGCGAATCCAGCACTTCGATCCAACGCGCGCGTCCGCTCCGAGTGTGAACAGGTATTTGCGTGGCTCTTGCTGACACTCTCGTAGTTCAAACGTATCTTTTTTAACGTCGACTCGCAGCAACTAATTCCGGCCGTGCCAGAAGCGTGCTCGCGTCGTGTCGCAGCAGCCGCAACGAGAACGAGCTCACTGTGGCCAACTACGCTTTGGCTTTCTCCGCCAAGGCTTTGCAAACGCGTTCAGGCCTAGGCTAATTCTGCCGGCACGCCGTATTTCCGCAGAACGGCGCTGCTCCTATGCCACAAGTGATGTCACGAGAACTTCCCACCATCCACCAGATGTGAATTTGAAATCGTTTAATTAGGTTTAAAATTAGTTCTCCTGTGTTTTACAGCGCGATATTGATATTTAAGAGGTGGTGCCTCTCCCTAGCCCATATTTATGCAAAAAGATCGACGCTAAAATTTCGTTTCAGCACCCCTTTAAAGACCCCAGGCTAGCGGTTGTACTGCACTGGCTAAATTGCTCATCTACAGCTGTTAGACAAGTCACCCGTTGAGGCATGCAGGTGAAGTTTTCTCTTTTTTTTAATGTGATAATGTGTTTTTTGACGGTATAGGTTGTGCATCCCGTTAAATGATTAAAATTTAATGACACCGGATGTATGTTTCTCTAAATGTTTAACAATCCTTAATTATACTACCGTATTTTTTTATTTCTTCACAAAATATCAAGAGTAAAATTAGTAACCACGTAGCCGAACGGTACACTTACACTATACCCGCTTTGCAGTCTCAGACAAGATAATAAAAGACCCAACCGAGGCGTGTAGCTATGGTAGCATAGCCAGTAAGTTATTGTCCATGAGTTGTTGGCACATTCCCAGGGAGGTAATTAGCCGAGAATCAGTGCAAACACTAAAAAAAAAATTTTATGTGGGCTATAGGAAGTATTCACTGGACGCCATATTTGTGGGTGCTGTTTAAGAGGGCATAGTACCTCCAAGCGCCATTGAGAATACATGTAGATTTTTGACGTTTTCGAAAATTCCTAGCATGAGAACCGCTCTTTGTATTTGCTTGAAACTTTTACGATAAAGAGATTAATACTCAATTGGTGCATTAGTGCAGTCATGTTTCTGAGTGTTTAGTACATATATATTTTTAAACCTTAAAATCGACTAAAAACGGCTGTTTTGACACTTTTGGGTTCAACGACGTTTACATAATTCATTAATTTTTAAAAACCACTTGTGTTCGCACTAGTGCCTCTATAATTTATTACGGAATCGATTGGTATAAAAATAATTAGTGTAGGATAATCCGTTTCGGAACTACAGCGATATTTCCGAAAGCAAGTTTTCGGTCTCAAGTTTCAACTATTTTATGTGTTTTGCATTTTGTTCTCCTCCCGCTAGATGGCGGTCTCTGTCCGCAAGTACCCTTAGCAAGGACGAGAGATCAAGTAGTTTCTCCGTGTGGCTTGGTGCACGCATTTGTCTTGTATTCATACGCGATCTTCTTTCTGCGCGGGTGAGAACGCAGAGCGCAGGGGAGTGCAGCTGTACCTTCCACCGTGGTAAAGCGAAACTAGCGACACGGCGCTTTGCGGCAAAATGGCGAAAGGAGGTCTGGGGCTAGACAAATTCGCACAACACTCTCATGAGATGGCGCCACCTTAGTCAACACCCTCGCGTACCCTCCTCCTCCTCCTCTCTCCCGCTATCTTCTCCCCGATTCTTTTTTTTTTTTTTCTGCACGCGCGGCCGACGTTTGATTTTTTTGGTTTTCGGTACTGCGCGCAACAGCGCGGCGGCGCCGAAAACCGAAAACGCCTCGGCGCAGACTACGCTGCGCCGGGGCGATCGAGTGTTGTCTGCACATGCAATCTTTGAACACATGAACATTAAGAACGATCTCACCGAGGCAAAGAAAGAAATCCAGGTGATGGACTTAAATGCATTTTTATTTGATACTCCTGGGTTAGGCCACACTCTCAAAATAAACTCTTTACATAATGTTATCTACATAAATGTATGCAACAGCCCTAGGTGAGCGAGCATTAAACGAAGGAAGTGGTGAAAAACGGAAAGATGGGAACGGTAAGTAACACAGAATGTAGAACTATTATTCCACAAGTTTTCCACTCAGATCTGCTCATTTCTTTAATTATAGAAAACGTTCCACAATAAAAAAACAAGTGATGAACACGCAAAAAAAAAGAAAATTGGTCTAGGAGGACATAATATGCATATGTACATATCAATATATGTCAAAACTTCTGGTAACTATACGAACATGAGCACGCGCTATGAAAAACAGCATAAGTCAATAAATGAAACTCGCAACGTGCATTATCTCTACTCAGTGTTCAGAATAGCAGGAATGCGGTAACAATTCAAAATACTGATTGCGCAATTAGCGAAGTTTATAGAAACAGCTCATACCTAGAGAGCTATTCAAAAGTCTATATCAGTGGTTCTCAACCATCTAATTTTCGCGGACCCCTTGTGGATCGGCGGAGATGATGGAGGACCCCGTACGTGGTGAGAGGAGAGGAAAGGTATAAGTTAAATATAATAATGATTTAATAAATGAATATAACTAAGGGCTAGTGTGAAGTAGACCTCTCTTATTGACACTCACACGAAGAAACTCGCCTGAAAACTGAAACATTTCTTTTCGACCTGAAAAAAATACAACTTTTATTGCCACGCTTGACTGATGAGGCAGGGCTTCGCGGACCCCTAGAATGCATTCGCGGACCCCAAAGGGTCCGCGGAGCCCCATTTGAGAACCACTGGTCTATATGATCACTATTCTAGGAACATATACGCATTAAGACAATGCGCGTAAGTAACTATTTACAAGGGTTTACAAGCTATTTACGATGATTTCACGAATTGAAACACGACGTCGAGTCTCCAGACCGCAAGTCAGATTATGATGTGCATCGACTTTATTATGGCTTGTGCAGACCTCCTGGATATTGAACCTCTCAAATAGGGTATCCTATATCTTTTATATATTAATGCCTGTCAGTTGGCTCGGCCTCAACAATAAAATTTGACGAGGGCTACTACGGCTTGATCAAGTCAGCACTGACGAAAGTTTCTTATGTTCTATCGCAAAGCAAAGCTGAGTGGTTCATATAAATGTTTAGACAGCACGATGTCAATCTGCCTCGAATCTGACATGACTCGAGGTCGTGTCAGATTCGAAAAATCAAGAAAAAAAAGTTCGTAAAGTTTGTGATGCCTTCAAGAGGTTCTTGCGCAATCGGTTTTTGGATTTTTTTAGGTTATCTAATGTACGTTTCGTCCGGGGTGAGTACTCTTTCCTCGGCCTGCCACCTTGTCTCTTTGGGGTTGCCATCGTGCCAGCCGTGGACCTCGATGAGGCTGCAGCTCCCATTGGTGTCTCTAGAGTGACATCTGTTCGAGAGAGGAAATGACTCAGAAATTGAACTCGCATTAAGCTTCAACTCAAGCTGAACATGGTGCCACCAATTTCAAGAGTTGCCTACTAGAGGCAGTAAACGGACGCTGAGCGTTCCATATTGCTTTCATGTCTAGAAAAAACCGTCCAGTACAAGCTCAGTTCCTCACCAAGGTGGGGCTCCACTTGCGCCTCCTCCTGCAAAGTGGCGGCAGTTGGCGGTGGTGAGGACGGGCGAGCTGAAAAAAATGGGACGAATGCATCTTGTGAGTTCACTAAACGGAATATGGTGCTACTGATATCAAGAGTTGGCTAATAGAGCCAGTAAACGGACGCTGCGCGTTCCATATTGCTTTCATGTCTAGAAAAAAGCATCACGTACAAGCTCAGTTCCTCACCAAGGTGGGGCTCCACCTGCGCCTCCCCCTGCAAAGAGGCGGCAGTTGGCGATGGTGAGGACGGGCGAACTGAAAAAAGTCAATGAATTTATACTAAATTGATGCCAACAGATATGAGCAGATTAGTATAAAAAGAAGGCCGTTCCTAGCTTGAGAATTATAGTGCAGAAACTAATATGAAATATTATTTACCAGAACTGGGGCTGGCAGGTGAGTCGCAGCTCCCCATAAGAATTCTGAATAATATAACCATAACAGATCAGCTTCTCCAAACCAAATATGAAATAACCTAATATTGTACTGAGACAAGCTCACCTGGAGGAACAAGCTCTTGCAGTCTCGGGTCGGTTACTTGAACCAAAGGACATGCATTCGGCCGCAAACGTATCCTCCTGTGGCTCGCAAATGCTGTATTCCTGAAGTGCGCGCTGCACAGCCGGCGCTCGTGCAGCTTGCTCATGGCCAAAGCTTCGAACTCCGGTCGGTTCGCGTACGTGATCCATTTGACTGCTCTGTCGGGATGATTGCAAAGTATATATTTTTATGCTTGCATTTCCGACTCCAAAATTACAAAAACTTAGAGGCTTACCTGTCGTCTGTCGAAAACCGGAACTGTCTGTATTCCGAGTTCTCCGTTGGATTATTGCACCATCTCGCAGAGCAGTACCTTCCGTAAGAGTGAGGCACTGCCATAGCGACAAACTCGGTGTTCAAAAGAAAAACAAACTTTCCCGCTAACACGCACTCAAAACTTTACCGAGCGAAACGCGCCGCGCGCACTGCGAGAGCGAGGCGCGCGATCGTTTAAAGAGCTACAGAAAAAAGTAACAATCATGAATGGCCGAAAACTTTTCCCGTGTTTGTTTTCATGCATGGTTTTCCGTGAGGGCGTCGCCATCTTGAAATGCGGAACTTCCGGTACGCGTGGAAATGTCGCTTTGTTCTCGCCACGGCGGTGGAAAGTGTTTACATTTTAATCATAATTCCTTTTTTTGCTTCCCCTATATTTTTTTACGTGTTATACGTTGTAATCTCTTGCTTTTTTTTGGCCCACACACCGGATATGGGGACAGCGAGGCTAGGTACGAGGGTGCACAAAGAATAGGTCATTACTAGTATGGTAACCAATAGCACACATCCAACTCGAGCGCTCGAAAATGTAGCGGCAAATACCCGCATAGAAGTCTGGGGCCTGTTGAATAGAGAGAGAACAGTAGTTCTCTTGTATGGATGGACGTACGACAAAGAAGCCTACGTAGTGGCGCCGCACTTTGGCCATCACAGAAACTCCGGGAGCTGCATTCGCCTGGCGCGGTTGCACGGTAGCTAGAAATTATCGCGTAGCGTGAAAGAAGGTTAAATCGCTTGCCACCAGATGGCAGGGTCAAGCAGAGTAATTGCAAGTAGCTAGGCTAGGTGGCGCTAGGTACCGCCAAATTCATGTTCTACAAAAATATATTTTTATTTGCTCATGCCACCATTGCGCTTCGCGATCTTCGGAACCTTTATTATACACACATGTAGACACATTACGCATACTGCAAGCATCAGCTGAACATATACATTGAGCGCATACACATACATGGCACATACAAACGTCAATACAACAGCACACTAACCCGATCACTACTTCCGAGCTCTGCGTTTCCGTCTTTTATACTGGTCGTTTTGAACGTACGGAATTTTCTCGGTGACCGCCTAAGCAATAAAAAATATTCCCAGCATGTTGATTTTTTTCCAGCAATGTCATACCTCTGAGAGTATTTTGAACGGCTCAGGGGATGAATCTCTTAGTAAAAAGTAAACGCTCATGCCGTAATTATTTGAAAGCCAATAAATCAAGCCGCTCCAATGCGGTTCCAAGCCATGGGTTTGCTTCTCCGCACGGCACGTCGTAGCCAGTATTTCTATTGTAGTGTTTGTTTTTCTATTTGTGCTGTTCGCGCGCGGCTGCAATTGTCGTCTTGAATTGATCTCTGTAGAGCGGATATTCACTCAGCTGGAAGTGATGCTTCACGGGCAGAGAAATCGCTTTTCGATCAACTTGAATGCAGTCAAAGCCGCGACTTGCGGCAGGTGTTAAGTGTACGGAGCTACGCCGTGGCGAGCTCGAAAACTTCTAGCGCTCATCCCAGCGCGCCACTTGGAGGGCAGTTTCTCCAGGAACTGTAGTATATTTAAACAGCAAAATAAAGGATAGCTTTTTTCTTCGATTTCACCTACCATCTTTGCTTAATGCTGAAATTCCAAACTGTAAATATACGTACTTTCCGTCATATTTTCATACTGTTCAGTCCTTTCTCCAGAGCGCAATCGCTCTCGGGGAGGAGACAATCGACAGTCACATTGGCCACTGTACGATAGGAGCTACGGTTCAGACCAGCGTTCCAACATGACTATCCGCACGTCAATCGATTGCACCTAATCCCTCAAGTGGTCTTAAACTCTTTAATGTAAAGCGGAATGTCAACCTGCGACACCCCGCCCCCTCCGATCACGGCCCGACCAGCGGCATCAATGCCCGACAGTTTACGTCATCTCATCTTGTTGTTACACCACTGATACGCGAACACACGGTCACATCGGCGATAATTCCAGTCTTCTGTTCACAACGCACAACACTGCCATCGCGATGTTGCTGCTATGTTGCTGACACGCAGAAATACAGAACCACGTTGACTGCCGGTTGGCACTCGGCATCGGAAAACAGAACCGAACTCAGCACAGAGGCACCGAGGCACCCGGCAGCAAAACCCGCCTGTCTTGGACGCAGTTTCCGCGATTTCCATAACGTCGTCAACGTCGACACATCCACTGTGGACACATCGTTCCGCGTGGTCCGCATGGTTCCGCGTGGGTTCCGCAATCCGGAGATGGCCATCTTAGCCCAGTGTACGTAGCGCTGCTGGCACTGCTCCGGAACTTCGCTGTTTCTAGCGGCTTCGTTTGCTCGTTTGATAAAATTAGTGGTAAAAACGTCAATGCAACCGAAATGTTCTGCACGTTTGGACTGGGAGACAGAATTACAGGCGGCCTTCGCTGCCGCTGAAGCTCAATCAACTCAACAACATTTATTAAACAACGTGCGCGACGTGCTCGAAAAACGAAACCGAAAGAAGATGAGTCGGGAGGGCGAAAGCTTTCTCCCGTCTGCCTGGAGAAGGAGAAAAACGTCTCGTTCCTCCCTTCTTCTTCGTGTCCGCTTGGGGGCGCGTCAGTAGAAGGAAGGAAAACGCGCCGTTGCTACACTTTTCCTCCATGTGTTTTCTTGAGTTTAGCAGCAAGTGAGATCGAGACTGGCTCGATAAGGTCACGCGCAGCCTCTTATTTGTTGTGAGTCGGCATCTCAAATATCGGCCCAGAAGGTTCGAGCGCCGAGCGTTCGGGGTGACATTGAACAGGCGCTTTCGGGAACAAGAAACTAGGACGAAATGATAAGAGTTACGTACCGAGTAACAATCAAAGACAAATCTTGTAGAATCATGTGACCAAGCTGTTGCTTGCTCGGCACTGCGCGGTGGCAGTACAGACGAAAAAGGGAGCGAGTTATTATTGAATTTATTTGAATAAAGTTAGGGGAAGGAAAAGGAAAAAAGCTATGGACAAATTGGACCAAGGAGCGAACACCAGTAGACCCTCGCCTGCCCGGGGCGACGCTTTACGACTAGACCATTCCGGCCATTGGTTTCGGCGGACTCAATCTTCACCAGCTTTTTCTGTATTGTTAGTTTCGAATTCAGTTAACTGGGTAGTGAACACGTTGCTTTGATTAAAGGAGCAGTAACAATTTCAGTGCTTTGCCCAAATAATTGGGGGTTGGTGTCTCGACCTTTCAGAACTAAAGAACAGAAAACCGCACCTTGCCTGCATGTCTCAGTTTTTATTTATGAAAATGACAAATATTGAGGGGTCCGGCACCTCTCAACTCTTTTACCATCTTCCGAGTCACGTGTGCTGTGACGTGAATGGGGACGCGCGGGATGCCGGTGAAGCTTCCTCGACAACCATCAGTCAGCAGCGATAACTCACCCGCTCGCGACCACGTGACCACGTGCTCCGCAGTCCACGCCTCAACATGGCGAAAGAAGGAAACTGCCAACGTCCGGGCCCGGCCATCCCCGTCCGGCTCTCGCCCCCCCACCCCCCCTCTCCGACTTCTGGCGGCTGCCTGCGCTAGCAGATAGAGATGAAGGCTTTGTTACCACGGATAGATGGCGCCACTAAAACTCCGTATAATAAACGTTTTGTCCAGATACCATGTTTTTGACGCATTTATACATATGTGGGAACGACATGATTTATAAAAAAAGTACCTATATCGAGCTGGTATTTTAACAACGTGATATATTTCTACAAGTCCCCCATTGACGTAATGCTGCGTGGTTCTCATGGCCGGCGATCGCGGCTGCAGGTCAGGAAATCTTATAATTTCTGCCCCGCGATTACCCGGCGGAAGCGCAACATTTCGAGGAAAGAGATGTGTTTTCTGTTTTCTTGTCACAAAACAAACAGTCTCAAAAGTAGAAGATGCAATTTATTTCAAGGTTAAAATCGTTGCCAGCAACCCTCTAAGGCAGGGACTCAAACCGTAACCGTAACCGAAACCAAAAACCGTTTTGGAACGAAATTTTCAGTAATGGTAACCGGAGCGAAACCGTTATTTGAAGTTTATAAAAACAGTAACCGTAACTGTAAATTATTTACCGGTAACCGATATTAACCGATATTGACCGGAAAATGAAAAATAGTTTTCTCAAGAATGACCTTGAGGAGGGATCTTTAACTGTCGTGGTCATTCGACAGTCATCGTCAGCGATTGTCTAATCTGGTAATACAATTTCCTTCAATCTAACTTTAGGATTCAGAATACCTAGTTGAAATGTGTGGTCGAGCTATAATAAAAAAACCTATTTTAAGTCTGCCACACTCCTACAATCGCTACATGTATCCTGTACGTGTCGCCTTAAGGGTATTAACTAACTACGTTGGAATTCTGAGATGCCCGTCCTACTTGTCCTATCAAAACCACCAATGTTCCTGCAATGCAGTAGCTAGTATGAAGATGCGAGGTAAATTGACCACCATGCAAAGCTGGCGGCAGACAAAACCGTATATATATATATATAT
>JAZHYW010023268.1:0-25381 GCA_037355805.1 Ixodes ricinus | reverse complement strand
TGGCCCAAGCTTCCGAAGACTGTCCACCTCTACGTCCGTTCGTGCCACGAATGCCAACGACTCAAGAAACCACCGACGAAGCCTGCAGGTCTCCTGCAACCGATCGCGCCCCCGACTGCACCATTCCAGCAGATTGGAATGGATCTTCTCGGACCTTTCCCGCCGTCGACGCAGGGAAACCGTTGGATAATCGCGGCAACTGATTATCTCACCAGGTACGCCGAGACAAAAGCACTCCCGTCGGGGACCGCCGTGGAAGTAGCCAAGTTCTTCGTGGAGTCTCTCGTTCTCCGACACGGCGCTCCCCAAGTCCTGATTACGGACCGAGGCTCCTCATTCATGGCGTAACCTGACACAAGAGATACTCCGCCTGAGCCACACCGACCACCGCCGCACCACGGCATACCACCCGCAGATCAACGGACTGACAGAGCGACTAAACAAGACCATAGCCGATATGATCTCGATGTGCGTGGCCGGAACACAAGACGTGGGAGGAAGTTGTTGCCCTATGTCACGTTTGCGTACAACACGGCAATTCAAGAAACCCCTGGCATTACACCTTTTCAGCTGGTGCACGGCAGAAAGGGGACGACGATGCTCGACGCCATGCTGCCCCACGACCCGACGAACGACGGCACCGACGACGCCCAGCTGGTCACCCAACGAACATAAGAAGTATGCCAGCTAGCCCGTCTTCGAATAAAGGACCAGCAACGTGTGGACGCTGGCCGGTACAACCTTCGTCGCCGCGACGTGGAGTTCCAGCCCGGAGACAGGGTGTGGGTGTGGATGCCCATTCGCCGCCGAGGTTTCAGCGAGAAACTGTTAAAACGCTACTTCGGACCCTACAAGGTCATCCGCTGCCTTAGGGACTTGAGCTACGAGGTGCTCCCCGACGGAACACGACCATCAGGACGCCGCCAGCCACGACCCGAAGTCGTCCACGTAGTTCGACTCAAGCCGTTCTACGCGCGTTAGGATTACGACACTGCAGGTTTATTTCGTTTCACCGTAAATTTTTTTAGCCATTTCTGTTTTACTTTCGCGTTGCATCGGGATGATGCCCTTTAAAAAGGGGGATAATGCCGCCCGCAGGGCCGAGAAGCAACGCTCGGTCACCGACTTCTAGAAGATTCGCATTCATTCTCACACCAGACGTAACTTTCCACGTCTGGAACTTTGTTGTTCTCGGAAGTGCCAGTTCATCGTCGCCCCGAGCGCGCGACGCTCGAGCCTTCTTTGCCGAACTATCGAGATAGTGACGCACTGTAGATGTCATGCGATGAAACGTTGCATGTAGCCGCTCAACGTCTATACAGGACAGGGCGCTGCGTAGTCAAATGCGTATATAATCGCGTTAAACTTTGCATGCATTGGCTCAACGTTTATAGACAAGAAGGCGCTGCGGTCAAATGCTCAAATGCGTATATAACCACGTTCCATACCAACATTCTCTTTCTGACATGGATGAAAACGAACGAAAGGCTCCGGATGCTGCGGCGCAGCGTCTACGCAGACAAGCACCACCAGAGCTTCGCCCCAATCAACATCATTCACCACGTGGACATGCGGTCAATTTTATTGAACTTTGTTTTGAAATGAGTCAATATAACACTGTGTGTGTACGCGTGAACAGACTGGTGACAATTGGTAAAACTTCGAGTGACACTTCGTACCAAGGACCTAAGTGCTGTTTTAAGTGTTTCCATCGCATGTGTCTGTGTATGTGTGCACGTGTTGGTGTGTATAACCGGTGCGTGTTATTATTCACGGATCATTGTTAGTGTAAAGCTGGAGTCGTACCGCGTACCTATCGTACGGGGCGCGGCCCACGGGTGACGCTTGGGACGTTCTTGCTCTGTGCATGGCGGTCCAGTCGCGTTGCTCGAGCGGAGTTATCTTTCCGGATGGTTATGTTTTGTACAGCTGTTGTGGCGGGGCCGTCGTGCGCGGAGGTGGGCGATACTTGTGCGCGTGTCTGCGGGCTGAGTGTTGTGGGGTTTGTGGGCGGTGTGACTTCAGCTTTAGACAGTTTTTTTTTATTATGTTTCGTTATAGGTAGGGTGGTACGCTGAGGTGTATAGCTGCATCTGTATGCTTGAAGTGTTTAATTTATATGTCGGAAATATTTTCTTCAATGGTAATGGAGTAGCCGGTCACGTCTTAGAATGACTAACAAATCCATTTATTATTTTAACACATATTTAAGAAGAAGATCTGACTAGCATCTCAAACTCACCAGAAGTAATCCTGTATGCAGACGACGCGAACGTGTTTTTTCAATCAACATCTTTGGAATCACCAGAAGTGAAAGCAAAAGATTACTTTGTAAAGCTTTCGGCCTGGTTGAAAGAAAATTATATACAACTAAATGCAAAAAAGTACATACTTTTTAGTGCGATAGCATTATTAAGCTACTACTCAAGAATTGTCAATTCATTAATTGGGGTGTGTGTATGTTTGTACAGCCGTAGAACTTAGTCTGCCTCAGCTGGGCGACATGTCTCCCAGCAGTAGATGAGAAATGTAGCCAGTGCAGTACAACCGCTAGCCTGGGGTCTTTAACGTGCATCACGCAGTAGTGATACACGACCGCACGCCGGTACGATGCTCATCCAGGTCGAAACGGGCTGGGGTGGGGATTGAACCCAGGATCCTGGGTTCTGCACCACGAGCTTTCGCTCCACATGCTCTAGCTGGTGTGCGCTAGCCTACATATGCTCTGAACCGCAGTTGGGTCTTTACATTTAACTGTGCTTAATTGTGCCCATGTAACTAGGGTGTAAATAAGCTAAGCTTTTGAGTAACCTTGCTTCAGCCACATTGGTGCTTGAAATCACTATTTCCAGTTATTTCAAGCTCCATCTCAAATACAGGAAACGCTTCTCCCTCCTTCATAAATGCCAAAAGAGTCCACGACAAGAAAAAAAAAAACGATATGCCTTGAACTTCCGGACTCCGTATCTAGAGCTCAGAGAAGTCGCATTTCCGAATCGCAACGATCATTAACCACGCCCCCTCCGCGCTAAGCACAAAAATGGCGGCGCCCCCAAGAAACAGTCGGGGAGATAAGTGACGATGCTCTAAGTCGCCTTGCGTATTTAGTGACTCTAGTTTAGGCCTATGCGATACGGTCTGACTGATTGTTAGCATTTTCGAATCTAACACAAAGGACACGTGACCGTCTCGAAAGGTACTGATTAAAAATATAAACGTCGTCACCTGACTCAGTCGTTCCTCCTGCATCGTAGACGTGGGATGAAGTTCCAGAAGCGTTGTTGAGCATCGTTTGAAAAAGGTAACCACTCAAAAGTGCCGAAGCCAGAGCGCCATAAAGAATCCAGTGGCCCATTTTGGCTTGGCCCGCGATACCTTTGATTGAAGTTTAACCTAGGTTCGTTTGAGCCAAGCTCACGGACTCCTTCACGACGCAGCTAAAATGGTCCACACGTGGAGAACACTACCGACTCGACGCGATACTCGTAGCTATAGTTTATTGTTTGAGTGCTAATTGAAAACGAAAGCAGAATCCAAATTGCGTTCCTGACTAGGAAAGGAGAAACCTAGGCGATAACGTTATGCGAAGCGCAGTTTGGGCGACCAACGTATTTGTGTGGCCTTACCCTTTTCCCCCGCTGACAAGCGTAACATTTGATATGTGTGTTTAGTGTCGTTTCCAGGCATGTTTGTTCGTGTCTTTGTAAAGAGAAATTGATTAGCCCCTATGCGAGTCCTCTCAAACAAGGTTATACTTTGATGATACAATGAATGTTTGCTAAAGAATGAGCTTGCGCGTTAAATTTGGGCGCCCGCCGCACCTGCAGCGTAAAATAGTTCACCGATTTTTACCAGCTTTTCTCGTGCTATGAGACTCCATCTCAATAGCTCGGTACAACGTTGTTCAAAAGGTACCCTATAGAAGCAAGTATGCATTTGACACCATGATAAGCTATGCTTCAAAGGTAGTGGCACGTATAAACGAGGGGTCGTAAAAGTTTTCTCTGCATCTGTGCTCCTGAAAACAAAGTATCTACTATAGAAATTCCGTCTGCGCCGTTTTTTTGTTTAATAATGTTATTTTTTGAGTTTACGTGTGACAAAAAGATTAAGCGCTCAAGTTGTGTGTGTGTGTTTTTTTCTTATTGGTAACCCCTCAGCACTCATGCCATGTTAGGGAAAGCTGTTCCATAGTCGTGTGCGTCGCTTTTGCTCCTGCAAGTGAACACTACACCATGTGTTTTCGACTATGAGCAATACATGGCTTGCACGTGACGCCATTCAAAGAGCGCTCCGATGACCACCAGAGAAGAGGGGAAAAGGAGCCCCCCCCCCCCCCTTTACCAGGATCCTTTTTTGGGCCTCCCGGATTTGCACAGACGTCACTATTCTCCTCCCAGATATTATAGAAGATTAACCCGGCACTTAAAATCCTTACAAAAGCAGCTTCCTTCTCCTCCTCTTATATGGTGGTCAAAAGTATCCGATGTGACGTCAGTGCAAGCCATGTATAAAAATTGTTCGCAATCTTCTTGATCCTTCGGCATCTCCGGCCGACAAAGAAACAAAACCGCGTTTCTCATGAAACTGGAATGGTGATTGACCACTCACACGAGGTATACAAGTAACCAGCATGTTCAACAGCGTAAGGAAAGCAGTTGCAGCGAATTAGTAAGTTTCTGACTTTATATTGTCCAGTCCGTTTAGCGAGTATGAAAGTTGCCGTTGTTTTGAATTCTACCAGTAGGTAGGAGTGCCCTGTGGCACGTTTGCCACATGGCACTCCTCAACTCAAATATTATCCTGATATCATTAGGTTGGATTATTTTCCCCCGTGATCGTACCGCTCGTGCAAAGAAATTGAATTCCTGCCCCCGTCACCATACACTTAATATAATAATCTAGAGGGAAAGGTCCCATGCATTCGGGCCGCTTCGGAACGGCGGGGCATAGACGCAGACGTCGGTGTCCCAGTTGGTGGTCCCAGTTGGTGGTCCCGATGGACCCATATCGCTGACGTAATAAACACAAAGAAGCAACAATACATCACCTGTAAGGTCTGTACCTAGTAATTTTCTAGCCTACTTTGCAAGAAAACACCGTAGTTGCGCATAATATAAAAAAATATGACAAGCGCTCGAGCAACTTCAACTCGTCGCGGCGAAACGAACATGCCTAACCTTTCATCTGCTTTATTTATCTGCTCAAGATTTGCCACGTTCTGCTCCCGTCTTTACCCCTCTGCCTGTCACACAGGAAAACAATTATCAGTATCATATTGTCACGAACGACAATTGATGAGGCGACGAATAACTGAAAGAAGCTAAGCGTTCATTGGGGCGCACGTGTGCCAAAAACTAAATAGAAGGAGGCCAGCGTCGCAGGCGTCGATGGCGGCGTGCGAGCGCTGGGGCGAGACTGACTCCGGCTCGCCACGGGGAACCCCTTATGTACACGCGTGGGCTTCTGGAACATTCGGCGTAGAACGTTCGGCGCGTAGAATATTCGTAGCTCGATCAAACGCCAATGTTCTCGAATTTATGAGAACGGTAAATTGAAAGAATAAATAAAAGAAGCGTCTGCTCCCAGGAATCTTTCAATGTGATTTATCCCCATGATGACGATTGAACTAATTCACTCTAATAAACCATTTTAATTCCGTGCGGTATTTGGAAAGAAAACTTGGTTTAAAAACTGAAAACGCCTTTAATACTATTCAAATGTTATAGTACGCGAATTGTACCATAAATAGCATTAGTTGCTTTTATTCGAAATTAGATTTGACACCCGTCCACTTTAAAATCGAAGTAATATGGCGCCTGTGGCATCAAGTATGTTGTGGGAGCGTCGGGCACGAAATACCGAATCTGAATAAGAACCTTATAGCAACCAGAATGGCACTTTCTTCCGCCCACCTAAGGGCAAAGAAGTAGCTATTTCAACTTATAAACTAGTTTATTCTTGCTGTAGATAGCAGCCATTTAGAGGTTGGTAGGGATATACGTGTCCACCATTTTCGCATACACCCCTTGGAGACGAAAGCACATGCACCCCCTGTGTGGCTGGCTTTGCGTGCACTGTCGAAACCACTTTTTGGAAGTGCATCACACCGACGCCTGGATAGCGGCTTCCAGATCGTCAACGACCGCAAAATAATATCATCGCAAGGATTTTTTTTGTGTGTGTGGCCTCTGACAGGTGATAACAAATCGAGGCCAGATCGGGCCGTACACATGCTCGACCGAAGCTCGATGGGTCGTACGACACGTCAGAAAGATAGCCGAACCAGATTAGGCGCCGACCAATCCACGGCGTCGCACGTTTTTAAATACTCATACTCATCCGTAGATAGGGCCAAAGACGTTTCGCTGACGTCAGCGAAACGTCTTTGGCCCTATCTACAGATGAGTATGAGTATTCAAAAATGTGAGCTGGGCAGGGATTGACTGATGACTGTGCGTTCCCGTTGGGAATAATAGTGTGTACTTTTTCGAATAAACTTCACTTGAGAGTGCGCCCTGTGTCGTTGTTTTCTTCTTGTCTTGGTCCGTGTTTTTTCGGCGCTTTATGCCCTTTCCAATGTACCAACTGGCCCATCTAAGCACATTATTGCCGTCAAATGGATTGTGTCTTCAGCTTGTGGATAAAGCCGGCCAAAATACGAAAGGCGCTACCTACAGAGTTGCTAGGCTCAGCAGAAATTTTCTTCGCGTGTCTGCGAGTTATGCACTGAGCGGAATAGAGACAATGAAAATTGAGCAGACGCAGAGTCGTGACTTATTACGCTCACACTTCTTGCTTCGTGATTTGTTCCTCGGTGTTTTTTTTCGTTTGGTTTTTTACCGGCTAATGCTGAAATTTGGTTGGTTGAGAAACGTTATTAAGATGCGAGGGACCCGCCACGCCCTGTGCGGTAATAAAGGGACCATGAAATGATTTTTCAACTTCCTCCCTAGCTTATTCTTCAACTCAAGAACGAAATGAGAAATCACGTGGTCGTGACGTGCTTGGGCACCGGATGCGATGACTCAAGCTTCCACCGTGCTTTTCAAGCACGCCGTGGAACTTGTCATTCGCGAGCGATGATAAGTGCCGGGAGAGCAGTGCCGGGACAGCAAGGCCTCTACACTCGTCAAACACAAAGTTGGGGCCGAAGTCGACGGAGCGCCCCGATCGGTCTATCACGACGATGACTTCGCGCTTTTTTCGTCAACGTCCAATCGGCGCGCTCCGCGAACTTTCGGTCCAACTTTGTGTTTGACGAGTTTAGGGCCCCAAGTCGTCTGCTTCTATGCAAGAGTCGCAGTGACGTCAGAATGACGCCAAAGGTCTGATTGGCTCTGATTGAAAGGATAGTGGGTAGACCTCAATGCTAGATGCTTCAATGTGTATCCACTATTTTCTTTTTTATCAGCCAATCAGAGCACGGCGTTCTGACATCATCGCAACCCCTGTTCAAGAAGCAGACGGACTTGCGTTCCGCGCGTCTCAGTTCGGAGCGTGAAGCGAAAGCTTGCGCTGCAGAACTTCCTAAGTTCGATCCCCACCTCTCTGCCCGTTTCGATCTGCATGAGTTTCGTACCGGCACGCGTTCGTGTAATCCATACTGCGTGGTACACGTTAATGACCCCAGGTTAGCGGTGGTACTGCACTGGCTAAATTTCTCACCTACAGCTGAGAAATAAGCCACTTGTTGAGGCGTACCAACTTTAAGGCTGTCTAAACATACAAGCAAGAGCATTACTTTTAATGGCCACGCAAGGGAATCTAAATATTCGCCGACGGCTTGATTGTTGACGAGCGTATACGTCCGAGTGACGCGGTGCTGGTGTCTAGTGCCTGACGAGCTTGGGCACCGCGGACTCATCGCCGTGAAAGGGTCGAGAGCTTTCGAAGGAAAGAGCAGGTAAGAAATAATCCGCTCTATCTTCAAATATTCGTACCGAAGAACGTGTTTTTAGCTCTGTACCCTTGTGTACTAGTTGTCTCTTGGTGCACTAAACGATATGCGCTTAGTATGATCCAAATTTATCCCAGTCCAAAATTATTTTAATGGTACAGTTTACGGTAAGCTTTTAACGCCTCTAGTTTAACTTGGCATTCTGGTTAAGATGCGCAAGAAAAGATGCTGAATGTGTTTTCTTTTACGATTTGACGGAAGACACCAACAGATAAGACGGTCTCTTGTTTCGTCTCCAGGCAAGGGAGTGGGGTGCCCAAACTTCTCGTGTTTCTTCGCGAATCAGAATTCACTACAATCATTGTCGTGATTTTTCTGCGTCTTCCGTCGTTCCCTTGTGATTCGTATTTCGAACAGCATCGCAAAGTCTGCGTGCGGCTACCTCAGACTTAGCCGCCACGCGCAAGAATAATACGGGTAGCCGGACGCTGTCAACACGGCTGTACGGAGGGGAACGGGGGGGGGGGGGAGGAAAGAGATGAGGAAGCGCGATGACGTCAAAGCGCCGATCTCTGATTGGAAGGACTAGCGGGTACACGCGAAGACTAGCTGACTTCGTCTGTGCTCACCATATATCTCCAATCAGAGCAGACAAGAGCGTCGTCTGCTTCTCGCAGAAAGTCTGGCGTTAGAACGCCGAACGTAGACTCTGGCGTTCGAACGTCGAACGCCAGACCCTGCGCACATTGTGTCCTTTCAATCTGAGCTCGGCAACGTAAACTTGCCGCACGTTCCTATATTCTCATCTTCGTATGTAGGGAAACGCATTGCTGATTATCGGAGTACGTCGACTGCCGACGGCTCAGCCAGAGTTATAAAACAAATTATACGATTATATAGGCACAGATAAAGGTAACAAAATATTTATGGCAAGTGGTTACTATAGTAACGGTCGTACAAACGTGCAAAGGTCGGATCTAGTGCTAGGTATGATGCTTGCTTTTAATCTTACCCGGAGTAGACTAACCCACAAAAATTACTAGCTCGAGTAGTTTCATTCTAGACTTGGATTTGTTATGACTAGGATTCCGTTTTTCCAGAGTCTATTATTCGAGAAATTCGGAGGGTGTTTTTCGGAGTTTATTTTTGCAAAAAATTCGAGTATACCGGAGTTTACCGGAGTTTCTTTTCGTTTGATTTCTAATTCTTCAAAATTCGGAGTTTAATTTCGCTGTATTTTCTATAAAACATAAATAATTCCTGAGTGTAAACGTATGCATAAAAGAAGTAAAACGCGCTTGTGTCAATTAATATTTCTTCAGCTGGATTTGGCGTTGGTTCCATTGCCATTGGCATTACTTGTCCCACGACCAGGGTGTAAGATAGACAGGTGGGGAAACGAGAGCCAGATGAGCGACCCGATTGTGTACCCCCTGGGGTTCTTTTTTCCTGTGGCGCCATCTATGTGGAGCACCGCGAACTCTCACTCCGGTTGGGCGACCAAGTGGGGCGACCGGTGGCGACCGGCTAAACTGGCGGATATTTTTTTCTTCTCGCCGCAGCGCCATCTGTCGCGAATCGAGGGTACCCGCAAGCAGACGAGCACACAATCCGGTCACGGCGCTGCGGTAGGCCTCTATGGGCCGTTTCCCCACCTGTCTATCTTACACCCTGCCCACGACAGAAGTTGCCCACAATTGTAGCTTCGATAAACGTCGATACCTTAGAATCAATGAACTCCTGGGCCCGTTTGCTCGAAGCCGGTTAACTTTAACCGCGGTTAAAAGTTAACCGCCCTTCCCTACTAGGTAACTACAATCACCTAGCCAAGTTTGACGGGGGCTGGATGAGCGATAGCTCCGTGTTTTGTTATGGGGTGGTAGGTAGTCGTTGGGAAGCTTGTATTCAACCGATCCTATTCCATCAACCTACCCGCGGACGCGCAAGGGGGAGTGGTAACGAATGTAATAGAGAAGTGTCAACTGTCCCTCTTTCTCGTGTTATGCAACCTCTTTCATCCATAGCTTTCACTCTTACAAAAACACAAGTTCTCCTTCCTCTAAAGCACGAATAGTATGGCTCACACTCGAAAACCAAAACAGTGACTTTTGTCGTGACCCAAAAGCAGAATGACTTGTCCTGGATGAATCTCGACCAGATAAGCGGCAAGACCCCCTGATAATCATCATCAACATCATAATCATCATCATCATCATTTATTAAGCCTTGAGGGCCCTTACGGGCATTACACAAGGGGTTATGGGGCATTGAAACATTGTTAGGTAAAGGCATATCAAAACAGAAATCAGCACTCAAACAGGCATATAAATAAGAAACAAAGAAAAAACCTGTTAGTGAAGTTACAAATGGTTACTCAGTTGCGATATGAATGTGGTATGATCTATCTGGGTCACAATACTGTTAGGCAGGTTATTCCAGTCCGATATTGTTAACGCAAAGTGGAGTTCACAAACGAGACAGATGAAGCGAAGATCGAGCGTACCTTACACGCTTATCAATGCCAGGAAATATGCGACTGGGTTGAAATAGCAATGAACTGATGTCACTGTTATCATAGAAGATATTGTGAAGAAGGGACAGGCGTGATAATGTTTCTCTGAATGCAAGTAGTTTGAGATTAGAGTTTATTCTTTGAGAGTTTATACTGATTAATGATAGTGATATTTAGTGAAGTGATTTCAAATATCGGACAATGGTCTGAGATTTGAGAGATACCTGTGGTGGCATTTTCCAAGGACCACTGACCCTGTGCCTTAATCAAAACTTAACTGTAAAATACCGTCCTTTTTGTGTGTGTGTGAGTGTGTGCGTGGGGGGGGGGCGGTGATTGGCACTTCAATATTCGCAGTTTATCGGATAAATCCGAATTTACCAAAATTCTACCGGCGGCTCTTTTTCGGAGTTATTTGGATTTGTCCGAAAACATAGATACAATTAGTTATAACTAGGTTTCCGTGTATTCGGATAAATCTGAAAAACTCTGAAAAACACCGGCCGGTAAAATTTTTGTCAATTTTGATTTATCCGATAAAGTCCAAAACACCCCCCCTCCCCCCCCCCCCCCCAAAAAAAAAAAAAAAGGTATTTTTTATTTTGATAAATGCAGGGTCAATCGTTCTGGGAAAATGCCACCATAATTATCTTCCAAATCTCGGACCATTGTCAAAAAGGATCTTCCCATATATCTCGTGAAGGTTCATTCAGGACAACAGGTGATTGTAAATTCAAGTCACGACAAGAGCCAGTGTTTTGGTTTCCGCTTAGAGACATACTATTCGTGCTTTAGAGGAAAGAGAGATTGCGTTTTTGTAACACTGAAAGCTATGGACCATAGAGATTGCATAAGAATGGGAAGAGGGACAGCTCAAGCTTCTCCATTACATCCTTAAAGCCTGACCTACAAAAGGTTTTTCCGCAAAATAGAAAATTTTTTCTCACCACGCTTCTCTTTCCCTTTCTCCCAGACGGCGGGGGGACTCTTCGGTTGCTGCATCTTGTGGCTGAATAAGCCGGGATAAGCTCCCGGCTTCACCAGCCCTAAGATACAGCAACAACAGGAGTCCCCCCTTCATCCAGTTACCAGGGAGAGAAGAAAAGAGGAAGGGTGGCGAAGAGGATAGGGTAAATTATTTTGTTGGTCGGTCTTTAACCACTACACGTCGCGCAGCCGCGGGATAGATTGATGGAATAGGAGGAGGCGAATACGGCTTCCCAGCGACTTCCCCCAGGAGTTAATTGATTTTAAGGTATGAATGTTTATCGAAGCCAGTCTTGTGTGCAAATTTTGTCAAATCAAATCAAATCAAGTTTATTTGTTGTCACATTTTACATGACAACAGGGACTCGGACAAGAAGCTGCTAAAGAAAAGCTTGACAAAGGTCCCAGCCCCCGCGCAGTTCGCGACAGTTTTAAACACAATTTAACTAAAACTTGGACTACAACTACACAGTGTACAGAGACGAGTACAAACCAATGCGAAAGCCTGATTTATACATTACTCGATTTGATGCAAACATATAGACGAAAAATACACAGGTCAGTGAAAACAACATGACTAATTAAAGCAATGATACAATCGTACATAAAATAATACATCCTATTTGTAACAAAAACATCAGAAGTATTAAAAAAACGCATAGAAAAGCGAGTTCTTTTAATTCCCTGTGTGATAGGGATTCTAAATGTCGACCTTCTCTATACAAACTATTTAACATGGTGGACAGTCTGAAATGAAGCATCTGATTGAAGTAATTTGTACGCGTTGGGCGAATCATCCAGGGCTCGTTTTGTCTTAGGTTGAGTAGTAAGATGTGATGTTTCAGGTTGACTAGTTTAATAAAATGAACATTATTGTGCTGAAGAGCCCTGTGATACGTTGACAGAAGCTTGTAAGCATACATCATACAATGAAAATGGCACCAACGCCAAATCCAGTTAAGAAATAATAATTGATAAAAGCGCGTTTGATTTCTTTATCTGGAATACGTCTACATGCTGATGTTATTTATTTATTTATTTATTTTGTTTTAACAGGAAACACTGCGTAATCAAACTCCTAATTTCGAGAATTGGGAATTTAAAAAAAAAAAACTTCGAAAAGCTCAAAATTTTAGGCAAAACATAAACTCCGAAACCACGGAACCCTAGCTATAAACTTTCTCCTCCCTGTGTCTCTTTTGAAGAAGGTATCTCAGACCATAGGTTAGTGTATGCTTTTTTTCTTTAAACAATAAAAAAGTAACATGTTTTTAGCGGGTTAAGGTACATGATTGTACGTAAAAAATTGCAATGAGGCAGACGACGTTGCCATCCTTAATTATCTCGATACAGCTTTTGAGTCATTCAATGATAATGATGTGGATGTTTTGTGGAATAAGTTCAAGGTTCATTGTAAATAATGTCTGCAAAATTTTGTCCCTGAAAAGCGAAAACGTGTTGATTCTACTAGCGCTTAAATGGCGCGAGAGATAATTCATTTAAAATAGAAAAATGAAACGTCAAAGGAGGTCGCAGTCACGTAATATAAATGTAATCTCGCAGCTCAGTTTTCGTTAAAAAGTAACTAGAAGAATCTAGTTGCAATTTTTTTTCTAACATTCGGGATTTATTAGAAACTTCCCTCAGAAATTTTGGCAGTATCTTTGAAATAATGAATATGAAATGAAGCAGATTCTTCACAGTGGTTTTGTCGTCTCTAGCAGTAAAGAAAAGGCTGATCTGTTTAACATATATTTCCAAAGCGTTTTTTTTTTGATTTTTTACATACGCGAAATTGATATTTTTTCTTTCAGGAGATTAAAGGGAAGATGGTTAGATTTGGGAATTGCATATAAAGAGGTGTTTGATATGTTACCTAATAGGATCGCCGAAAAGTCGTGTGGCCCTGGAGGTACTCCCAATCATTTTCTAAAGCGATATGCCGAAATGCTGGCAAATTTCTTAACTATATTATCTTTAACAAGTAATTTTCGAGTGGGGCTGTGCCCCATGAGTGTCACTCGGCACGTGTGGTTCCGGTTTTTAAAAAGGGCGATTCATCGTTACTCTAAAACAGTACAACTATCGTTCAATACCTTTAACTTGCTTGCGTGGAAACGTATAGAACATTTGATTTCAAACTATCTTACCGAGTATTTGGATAAGCACAATATATTTTCTAATACGCAGCACGGGTTTGGTGGAGATGTTACCCAACAACCCAATTAAAAACTATCGCACATAATTTTACCAGGGTAATTGGCAACTTTGGCCAAATCGATGGTATATTTCTTGACTACTCTAAGGCCTTAAATAAACTACCACATGATCAGCTTCTTTTAAGTTTAAAACAAGTTGGAATTCACCCAAACATGACAAGATGGATTAAAACCTATCTGGAAAGCCGAAGGCAATTGGTTGATGTAAACAAAAATTACTCACGTTTTCTAGAAGTTAAAACCACTCTACCTCAAGCATCCGACATTAGGTCACTACTCGTCATTGTTCATATTAATGATCTAATTGAATACGTTCGCCGAAATGCTTCCCTGCGATTGTTCGCGGATGACTGTGTTATTGTTTCGGAGGTTTCACGTGTAGAAGATCAGGCCATTCTTAACCGCAGGTTAAATCATATAGCTGAATGGTGTGATTAATGGGTCATAGTGATTAGCTATGATAAAACTGCTTATCTTAGGATAACAAATAAAAAAGTATATGTACCCTTTACATATAGCATAGAAACTAACTTAATTTGTGAAGTTTTGGAGTACAAATACTTGAGTTTAACACTTACAGGTAATGTGAAATGGTCTATATATATATATATATATATATATATATATATATATATATATATATATATAAGTATATATACGTATATATATATACATATATGTATATATACGTATATATATATACAACACGGGCACTTCACGTCATCGTACGTGGTCTCCGAAGAGGAAATAAACGAACATATGCAGATGAATGAACCGTAATTAATCCAATGAATCAAAGAATTAAAGTTTCAGGAACCCGCAGAAAGCCGAAAAAAGGGCGGAGCCAGGATTTGAACTCTGGGCCTCCCAATGTCCGGTCGGGTGTGCTAACCACTACACCACTCCACCTCGGCTCTCTGGCGTTTCCTATCTGTCTTATTAATGCACAAGAAACGAAATGTATCCAATCGGAGGTGTTCTGGAAACACACGCCGCCGCGTGGAACGCGGTACGACGCTTGGTGTCACGTGGTACGTGCTCGTTTGTGCTCCAGAAATCCTCCCACTGTTTGTCTCGTCCCGTGTACATGTAGTAGTCTTCTTTGTTTATGAGCTTTAGAAACACGGTATCATCATCATCTGCGAGAATCAAGAGCCACGTTATTGAATATACAACACGGGCACTTCACGTCATCGTACGTGGTCTCCGAAGAGGAAATAAACGAACATATGCAGATGAATGAACCGTAATTAATCCAATGAATCAAAGAATTAAAGTTTCAGGAACCCGCAGAAAGCCGAAAAAAGGGCGGAGCCAGGATATGAACTCTGGGCCTCCCAATGTCCGGTCGGGTGTGCTAACCACTACACCACTCCACCTCGGCTCTCTGGCGTTTCCTATCTGTCTTATTAATGCACAAGAAGCGAAATGTATCCAATCGGAGGTGTTCTGGAAACATACGCCGCCGCGTGGAACGCGGTACGACGCTTAGTGTCACGTGGTACGTGCTCGTTTGTGCTCCAGAAATCCTCCCACTGTTTGTCCCGTCCCGTGTACATGTAGTAGTCTTCTTTGTTTATGAGCTTTAGAAACATTTGATTCATTTGACGAATATATATAATATACCTTTGACGAAAAGTTTAGATTGCTACGTGCAGGCGTCGATTTTTACGGTCTATTTTAGATCGAGCCTGGTGACTTAGAGCACCATATATATATATATATATATATATATATATATATATATATATATATATATATATATATATATATATATATATATATATATGTATATAGAAAGAGAGAGAGAGAGAGAGAGAGATATGTAACGGACCAGTAGAAGGAAGAAAAGGAGAAGAAGAAGAGGTCGTGTGGCGAACGGGGGACTGGATTCTGGGTTGCCCCGTTTAGGCCATGAGCTGAGACTCCCGCAACATTTGGTGGCAGCGGTTTGCTATCGGACGCATCTCCGCCCCGGCGGCACCGCGCCCCGTGGAGAGATAGTGCAACAAGCCTCTGCTGCGTCGCGATGACATATATATATATATATATATATATATATATATACACAGGATGTATCACGCGAGCGTGGACAAACTCGATATTGCGAAAACTACGCGTCGCAACAAAAGGCTTCTTTCGTTTTGGTCCTAGGTTCGGGGTTTATTTATGAAAATTTTAAAGTGGGATAATTAGGTTGTTAATTATTTTCGCGTAAGTAACTTTTTTAATATTGTGTTTAAGGGCTTGGTTTTAATTAGAAAATTGCTCAGCATCATCAAAAACACTGAATCAACAAATTGCAGAACGATAGAAGGCACGCGAAGCATTGTACGGCTTTCTGAAAACCGCGCAAATCCGACGGGTTTTAGGTTTCGGTTTGCTATCGGAGCGCATCTCGCCCCGGCGGCACGCGCCCCGTGGAGAGATAGTGCAACAAGCCTCTGCTGCGTCGCGCGATGACAGCGGCAGCAGAGGTTGGATGCACTATCTCTCCACGGGGCGCGGTGCCGCCGGGTTCGAGATGCGCTCCGATAGCAAACCGAAACTTAAAAACCCGTAAAATTTGTGCGGTTCTTCAGAAAGCCGTAAAATGCTTCGCGTGTCTACTATCGTTCTGCAAATTGTTGATTTAGTGCTTTTCGATGATGCTGAGCAATGTTCTAATTAAAACCATGCCCCTAAACACAATATTAAAAAAGTTATTTACGCAAAAATAATTACCAACCTAATTATCCCGGACTTTAATAATTTTCCTAAATAGGCCCCTGGCCCAGGAACAAAACGACACAAGCCTTTTTTGTTGCGAAGCGCAGTTTTCACAATATCGAATATGTCCATCTTTCATAAAACACCCTGTATATATATTGTATGCAAACTCCCTCCACTTTTACGAACTGCATAAGTAGAACCACATTTTCCTTGTAACCTTATTCCTGGCGAAAACCTGCCTCAAGTCGAAACGTCGAATAAAATCCTCCTGATTTCTTTTCCACCATTACCCTGCATCTCTCTCACTCTACGCATATATATATATATCTAGCCATGTCGGCTATGGATCCAGATGACTAATCAGACATTTCTTTGTACATCTTTACGTGAATAAACATTGATTGATTGATATACGTTGGCGGCAAAAGGGCCGCCGTTATGCAGACGCTTTTTTGTACTTTAAGTTTTGCTTTTATTGTTCGCGTTTATTTTTTAACCGAAGGTACATTTCAAAAAGATTGCATTCATCTTAATAAACCACGGTGGTCGCGAGCCGTCGCGATAAGGAGGTAGCGCCATCTATCAATACGAACGCCAAACACACGCCGCTACTGGACCCCTGTGGTCTGCGTTGCTGCCCGCCGTAGACCCTGGCAAGTTTCTTGGCCTTATTTTTTACAGAAAGAGAGCTACGCTTTGTAATTTTACAAGAAAAAACCGACCTGTGAGTTACACCTTTGACGAAAAGTTTAGATTGCTACGTGCAGGCGTCGATTTTTACGGTCTATTTTAGATCGAGCCTGGTGACTTAGACCACCATATATATATATATATATATATATATATATATATAGTAGTATAGAGAGAGAGAGAGAGAGAGAGAGATATGTAACGGACAAGTAGAAGGAAGAAAAGGAGAAGAAGAAGAGGTCGTGTGGAGAACGGGGGACTGGATTCTGGGTTGCCCGTTTAGGCCATGAGCTGAGACTCCCGCAACATTTGGTGGCAGCGGTGGGATAACGAAATGGCAACCCAATCGGAGGCAAGTGGCGTGATCTCAACTTCCGTGGCGATGTAAATCATGAAGCGGCTAGCTAATCTGCTCGCCGAAAGGAGTGCTACGGACATTGTGAACCTGCTTGGAACCCTCGACGATTGCCTCGCAACCCGTCTGTCTCTGCTGGAAACTGCGGTCGAACGCCAGGTTGCCGATGTAGGGCAACGCCTCAATGATGGCCTTTCGTCCGTGGAATCTCGGATTCGACTGGCTGTGCACCACTGACTGCCACTCAAGCTGCCAACATTCGATGGGAAGTCGTCTTGGCAAGCCTTCATCATACAGTTCGAAACGGTTGCAGACGTTGACGGGTTCGACGCAACGTCCAGAGCTCGTGCAATAGTGGCCCAGTTGGGGTGGAACGCTGCTGAATGTTTGGAGAGCATGTCTGCAACAAGTCGTTCCTCATAGCAGCTACTCATAGAAGCCCTAAATTCCCGCTTTGGTGATGAACATCTTCAGCAATTTAACCTGACTGCTTTGAAGCACCACCGCCAAGGCACGGACACACTCCAGGAGCTAGCGGACGTAATACAGCGGATGCCGAGAAGAGCGCTCGTCGGATGTACGGAAGTCGACGTGGAGCAGATAGCAACCACTTCTTTCATCGACGCAATTGAAGACACTAACATTCAGCTTTTTGTGCGACTCGCCTACCCAACCACGACTCGTGCAGCACTGGCTCGCGCACTTGAAGTCCAAGCAGCCAACAAAGCAATGGACATGGTGTCGACATCTGAAATCCAGCTTCCGGGACTGGCTCAACGATCTTCTCCGGTACGTTCAAGTAAACGTCGTTGCTTCACGTGTGGTGACATTGGGCACTTAGCTCGATCCTGCCCAAAGTACTTGGCCCCATGCAAAACGCAACCTATACCAACGCCAAACGTTTCAAAGTGACAGTGAGCCTGGCAGGGTTGAGTCTCATGTAGTGCATCATGTCCCTCTGGTGACAACATCACTGCGCACCTCACCAACGCCTTGTCTTTCAGTTCATCTTCAATGAGTTGGGACAACATGTGAATGCTATCGTGGACACCGGAGCTGCAGTAAGCCTAATTGATTATGCCATTACTTCAATCAGCGAAGTGTACCACGCCCAAAACACTTCCTGGTACCGTCTGTCTTATATCAGCCGATGGTTCTGCAATCGAACAAGGACAGATCTCGTTGACTGTAGAAACCTTAGGAACAACAGTCAACCTCCCCTTTGTAATTGTGCGCAAGTTACAATGGTCAATGATACTCGGCCGTGACTGGTGTTCGAACGTCGAGCTCTCTCTATTGCTTCGAGGAGGTGAACATTGTTTGTCAGCCCTACCATCCTTGAGTATTTGCGATCAGTCTAGTTGGTCTGCGACAGAGTTGCCCCAAGGAGATAGCGGAGGAAACAAAGAAGCAACTTCCTGGAATTTTGCGAGCTTATTCGATGGGTTTGCACTAGCGTGGTCCAGCTTGAGAAACCCGACGAAGACCGCTGCAGCCCAAGTATGTTCGACCGTCGCAACTGCTACGACATTTGTGTCTGCACTAATGGCACCGATGGTCAATCGAAAACCACAGAAGGTGTTCCGTATTGTCGCAGCATCGGATATTGTTGTACCTAAGTTATCTGCAGTTTGGGCTACAGCAATAATTCCAGGTTCAATGACGTCAAGAGATATCCTAGTCGAATCACTGCTACAATCTCGTCCTGGGATGAAGTTTGCTATACCTCGTTGCCTTGTTTCCTGCGAGAAGGGGAGTTTGATGCTTCCAGTTTTAAACCTGACGGATGGTGACCTGCTCCTCAAATCCGGTGAAGACTTCGGACCTGTGACATTTGCCCTCTCACATGCCACTGTCGCGTCAATTAGCGCGGCACCAACGATGTCTTTCCCACAAGATTGCCTTGAAAAAGCTAGTGATCTTCCATGGTCGTAATTTAATTTCTGGCCACAACTTAACAGAACAAGAAAAGGCACAGATACAAGATCTGCTCTTGGACTTTCGACAGTGCATTGCTATTACACCAGAAGAGCTAGGGTGCACACCACTTGTGCGCCACACCATCAATACTGGTGATCACGCTCCAGTTCATCACAATCCAAGACGTGTTTCGATGAGAGAACGGAAGGAGATAAACCACCAGGTAGACGACGTGCATGATAATTAGCTCCAACAGTCCTTGGTCGTCACCAGTTGTCCTGGTTAGGAAAAAAGACGGCTCTACGAGATTCTGCGTGGATTACCGGAAACTTAACAGCATAACAAAACCAGACGTGTATCATTTGCCACGACTTGACGATGCCCTTGATCGCCTTCATGGTGCCAGCTACTTTGCTACTCTGGATCCCATGTCCGGATATTGGCAAGTGGAGCTGGAGCCAAAAGATTCCGAAAGAAACAGCCTTTGTGACTCCTGACGGATTGTTCCAGTTTAACCGTCTTCCATTCGGACTCTGCAATGCACCTGCGACCTTCCAACGCCTCATGGATATGGTGCTTGGACACCTGAAGTGGACGATGGCGTTAGTTTATCTTGATGATGTCATTGTATACGCTGACACCTTTGAAGAACACCTGCACCGTCCGCGTCTAGTGCTGAATGCCCTCACCAATGCGCATCTCCGTCTGAAACCATCGAAATGTTTCTTCGGATCCGACACAGTCATTTACTTAGGGCATGTTGTCAACAAAGAGGGTATTCGCGCGGATCCAACCAAGCTGGCAGCGCTAGCCAATATTCCTGAGCCCACTACCCCGAAGCAGTTGAAAAGCTTTTTAGGCTTTGTGTCCTATTTTCGTCGATTTGTAAAAAACTTCGCTCACAGAGCTGCTCCACTGACTGAGCTTCTTAAAAAAGACACCAAGTGGCGTTGGTGCGCAAAAGAACAAGCTTCTTTTGCTGATATCAAAAGAGCACTTCTTGAACCACCAACCCTGGCTCTTTTTTCAGAAGAAGCACCGACGTTCATTCACACTGATGCCAGTGGCGAAGGGCTTGGCGCTGTTCTTCTCCAGAGGGACACTGCAGGAGTAGAACATTCCGTCATATACGCAACCCGCAAACTCAGCGAACCAGAAAGTCGATGTCATTCTTCAGAACTCGAGTGCCTCGTTGTTGTTTGGGCAGTGGAAAAGTTCCGTCCATACATCTACGGAAAGCATTTTACAGTCGTGACAGATAACTCTGCTCTCCGTTGGCTTCATTCAAAAACGATCTTACTCCGAAACTTGACTCGGTGGGCACTATAACTGCAAGAGTTGGACTTTTCGATCGTTCATAGAAGTGGGAAACAGCACTAAGACGCCGACTTCCTCTCACGGCACCCCTTTGAAGACGCCAGAGTTACTCCTGTACTCGCACTCTTAGATTTGCAGTCGGCGCAAGCAGAGGGACGTGACACATTCAACATAATCCAGTTGCTTTCTGACGAAGTGAACGGGACTTTCAGAACGTCGCTTACGGCGTCTACGAGCGTACTACCAGCTTCGGGACGGTTTGCTGTGTCATCAAGCACATACCTCAGGACAATGGCTCCCCGTAGTTCCCCCAAAAATGCGTCGGAACGTTCTTGAGATGTGCCATGATGCTCCAACTGCGGGTCATCTCGGGCAACACCGGACGCTTGACTAAGTCGCCAAGAGATTTTGCTGGCCGCACCTCAGGACGGATGTCCGACAGTACGTCCCGTCTTGCGCAACATGCCAACTGCGGAAAACACCACCGCACCCGGCGAAGGCCGAGCTACAGCAAATACCACCTCCTGGCAGCCCGTTTGAGGTAGTTGGAATTGATCACCTGGGGCCGTTTCCAAAATCTGATGATGGAAACAAGTACGCCATTGTCGCAACGGACTACCTGACGAAGTGGGTCGAAGTGGAGGCAATCCCCGATACTTCAGCTGTGCATCTCATCGCCTTCGTCAACAAACACCTTGTATTGAGGCATGGTACACCCCGCCGGATAATATCTGACATAGGAACCTCGTTTATGTCCCGTACTTTCGCTTGTGCTTTGCGAGGTTACGGAATTGACCATGCGGCCGCTTCACCCAATCATCTTCAAACGAGTGGCCTAGTAGAGCGTACCAACCGCAGCATTGGAGATATATTAGCTGCGTTCGTCAATAAATCTCACAAGAACTGGGACACGTACATTGGTACAGCGGCGTTCGCTTTGAACACTTCACAACAGGAAATGACCACCAAATCTCCATTTGAGCTTGTTTACGGAAGACTCCCGACGCTTCAGCAGGAATCATCGATGGGCGCTGCGTGGACCCGTCGGACGCGAGAGTATGAAGAGAACTTCGCTGAACGACTAAGTGAAGTAAGAAAACTTGCTCGGCTGGCAATTCTAAATAAGCAATCAAAGTTTGCCGAACGTCACAACAGAGACACCTCATTGCCGTCGTTTTCACCAGGTGATGTGGTACTTCTACGAAGGCACCTAAGACGTCCACAGCGCTCGGAATAGCTTTTGCCCAGATACTGTGGACCTTTCAAGATCAGCAGGCAACTTGAACCCGTAACGTACCGTCTCGAAAACCTTGACACCGTGCCTCAGGGTGGGCGACGCCGCACTTTGACAGCCCATTCAAGCCATCTGAAACTTTATGTCACACGTGGTGACTATCTTAGCATCGTCCGGGACGGACTTCCAAACGGGGAGGGGCCAGTGTAACGGACAAGGAAAAGGAAGAAAAGGAGAAGAAGAAGAAGATGTCGTGTGGAGAACGGGGAACTGGATTCTGGGTTGCCCGTTTAGCCCATGAGCTGAGACTCCCGCAACAATATATAAAAGTTCAAATCCTGGCTCCGCCATTTATTTTGGCTTTCGTCAAGTTCGTAAAACTTTAATTCTTTGATTCATTGGATTAAGTACGGTTCATTCATCTGCATATGTTGGTTTATTTCCTCCTTGGAGACCACGTACGATGATGAAAAAGTGCCCGTGATGTGTGTATATATATATATGTATACGGTTTCGTCGACAAAGCATCGAGAGTTCCTCCAGACGGTAGGTGACAGGTCCAAGTTGTTTCTTGATTTCGAAGGGTCCACAGTAGCGCGGAAGAAGCTTCTCCGAAAGGTGTGGCCGACGCAGGTGCCTTCGCACTAGTACCAGGTCGCCCGGTTGAAATCACTATGCATCGGTGCTCAAGCATTCAGAAAAGGTGGACTGTTTGTGCAGAATTGCGAGACGAGCTCTGTCTCGGGCCTCCGTCAATCTCCGGTCGAAGCCGTTGGCATACTGTTGGCCCTAATGGGTTCACGTTGTGTTCATCGCAGATTCTTGAGGAAGGGTAGCAGGTCTGCCATACACCAGCTCAAATGGTGTCTGAAAAGTGGTTTCTTGGCGGGAGGTGTTCAGTGCAAACGCAGCTGTACTGGCATATTCGTCCCAGTTTCCGCGTGATGTACCCACGTAGACTGAAAGCATATCGCCCAGGTTGCAATTTATTCGCTCTACGAGTCCATTCGTCTGTGGATGGTATGGGGATGCTGCTGCTTGTCCAATTCCACAATCCTGGAGTGCTCGTTCAAACAGTCTGCACATGAATGGTGTTCTGCGATCAGAAATTATCAGGCGTGGAGATTCATGGCGTAGGACAAGGTTGCTAAGAAACGTGACGAGGTGGATGGCTCCCGTATCAGGAACTGCTGCAACCTCCACCCACTTTATTAGGTACTCAGTCGCAACAATGATGTATTTGCTTCCCGACGCCGTTTTTGAAAAAGTACCGCCGTGATCGATTCCTATAACTTCGAACGGGATTCTCGAAGCCTGGGAGGGATTTCTCGAAGCTTCAAATTCACGGAATCCGGCGGCAGTTTTTTTTTTTTTTTTGCATCTGACACGTTGCGCAGGAAGAGACATTATGTCGAACATCCCCTTTGACATGAGGTCACCAGAACCTTCTTGCGATATTTTCGCACAATCGATGCTGTCCGAGATGACCTGCTGTTGGGGCGTCATGGCACATTACCATGATGACGCGACGTAAAGCTTTGGGCACAGCAGGTAGCCACGAATCTGACCGTTGTGATCAATGGCAAAGGATTCCGTCACGCAGCTGATAGTGCGCTCGTAGATGTCGTAGGCGTCGTCTGTTCAGCAGAGGGGAGTCGTTGAAAATGGGAGTCATTAAACCGACCTTCCAGGGCTTGTAGAAGAGGCTTGTAGGTTGTTCGGGTTGAGTCCGGTATTATCTCGAGGCGCTCGGCTGGGCTTTTTCTCGTAGCTGGGCGATTAGGGCTGCGGCCTTGCCATCCAAAGTCCACCCGTTGTTTGGGACCACCGTCTCAAATAGTACAATGAACGGCCTCCAAAAATCAAGGCCGTCGAATGTCGGATGCTTCAAACGCATGGTCACAATGCGAAGGAGCGGTTCCCGTATTTTACTCACGGCCTCGTCGACATGGCGGAGAGGAGTCGGAGATGTCTCCGGATGTCGGGGAAGGTCGCCCGAGCTTCCTGGTGAGATAGCCGGAAGAGTCTGTTCCAGGTGCTACAGGCCTACATCTACAATCGAGAGGTGGTGGTGAGCATCAGTGATTTGATGGTTTACATTCTGCTTCACAGGGGTGATGCGGGCGGCGAGGCGATTGTCCAACTGCTCGAGCAGGCCAGCGGCGTCGGCCGAACTCTTCTCGACCAACCGATTGTAGAGCTGCTCGGTGGCCTGGTTCCAGAGCGGCTCTGCTGTTGGTGTCTGGGAGCGGGTACTCATGCTTAGAGTACCGCTGCCACTATTTGTTGAGTAACCTCTACTATCTAGTTTCCGTCTTTCGAACCCCTCGCGCACGTACACGTCCTCTTCTACTTCAACCTTTGCGCGTTACAATATATATATATATATATATACAGGGTGTTTCACGAAAGGTGGACAAATTCGATATTGCGAAAACTACGCGTCGCAATCAAAAAAAGGCTTTGTGTCGTTTTGGTCCCGGGCCAGGGGACTTTTAGGAAAATTATTAAAGTCCGAGATAATTATATTGTTAATGATTTTTCCGTAATTAACTTTTTATAGGGTATTAGGGCATGGTTTCATCAGAAAATTGCTCAGCATCGTCAAAACACTAAATCAACAAATTGCAGAACGATAGAGCACGCAGGCATTTTACGGCTTTCTGAAAACCGTACAAATTCCGACGGGTTTTTTAGCTTCGGTTCGTTATCGGAGCGCATCTCAGTCCGGCGGCCTAACGTGGAGAGATAGTGCAACCAGCCTCTGCTGCGTCGGCGCGATGACAGCGCAGCAGAGGTTGGATGCACTATCTCTCCACGGGGCGCGGTGCTGCCGGGGCGGAGATGCGCTCCGATAACAAACCGAAACTTAAAAACCCGTCGAATTTGTATGGTTTTTCAGAAAGCCGTAAAATGCTTCGCGTGCCTTCTATCGTTCTGCAATTTGTTGATTTAGTGTTTTTCGATGACGCTGAGACAATTTTCTAATTGAAACTATGCCCTTAAACACAATATTAAAAAAGTTAATTACGCAAAAATAATTAACAATTTAATTATTTCGGACTTTAATAATTTTTCTAAATAGGCCCCTGGCCCAGGACCAAAAGGACACAAGCCTTTTTTTTGTTGCGACGCGTAGTTTTCGCAATATCGAATTTGTCCACCTTCGCAAAACACCCTGCATATACACCAACTCATGTTTACAAACAAACCGGAGCGCCCGGAGCGCCCCTAGCGGACGCCACCGGCGCCGCGCATGCGCGGTGGGGGTGTGGGCAACAAGCCTGCCGTCGCCCATAAACAAACCATTGAAATGCGATGTTGTCGGCGTCGGTGTGAGTCCCCTGCCCTTTATCGCTTTCGAATTGTTGATTCTACGTCTTCCTGGCAATGTCTGACTACATGAGCGGCGTCAGCGAAATTAACGAGGCTCGTTACACCGCAAAACTTCGCGTGAATAACCTGACATGCGGCGATTCATTCCGCGTGGACGCCGCAGAATGTACGCTAAAGCCTGACTCGCATGATGAGATTT